>JAWZTD010029736.1:2122-15145 GCA_035221335.1 Echites panduratus
AATGAATTCAACTTTTGAAAAAAGAAACTCAAAGAAGTATTGTCTGTATCACAAAGAGATAGGCCATCAGACGAAAGACTGTTCTGCACTCGAAAGAGAGATAAAAAGACTAATTAGAGAAGGACATCTTAAAGAGTTTATCTCTAAAACAGCAGCATAAAAAGACAAGTAGGACTCAAAGTCCCAAAAAGAGAAACCAGCAACATGAACTACTCCTGAAAAGATCGAGAATCGGGGAAGGGGATGAATTGTAGACTGTATCTCTGTAGATTTGGAGTCATCTTGTCAGAAAGATCCTAGTCGACACTAGAAGTGTGTTCAACATACTATATAGATAGACCTTCCTTAAGATGGGGGAAAGAGTCAAGATTTGGCACCTTGTTTGTTGACTCTAACTAGATTCATCGGACATACAATATATGCAAAAGAATGAGATGGGTTAATTGTCCTATTTTGTGTTGTTCTTAGTTGGATCATTGAACTCGAGGATTTTGGTTGTACAATTGTTATTGTACTAAATATTCTTCTAATACATATTCATTGTGATCCAATGGTAAAAGAACTAGATATCAAAGGATGGTAGATGATATTGAGTAAGGTGATAGTACTCAAGATTTAGGGTCAATAGTGGGTATTATATAGAAGGGCAAATGTGTCAATACACTTGTAGGTCAAAGACTAAGGGTTGAGATTTATCTTAACAAGCCTTATGGTGATAATAGAAAGTGTTTAGAAAGACTAAGTATATTTCTAGTATGTAGTAATTGTATTTTGGTCATTTAAAAAAGCCATTAGCATTGTGTTAAGGTCCCTGATCTAGATCTATTGTTAATGGATGATTTTATCGTTCTTATATAGGAGATTGGAGAAGGAACTAATTTTATTCTAAAAAGAATTAATAATTAATTAAGGATTTTATGGAATAAATTATTTTGGTTGGAATAAAATTAATTAGTTATTTTATTTAGTTTTATAATTATTTAGATTTAGGTCAATAAGATTAATTATTATTGAGTTTAAATAAAATAATGGAGTGACTACTTTTTTTTATTAGTCCTATAATTAATTTGGATTTAGATCCATGAGATTAATAATGGATGGAATATTTAAAGAGTCAGAATAATTATGTTAGATTCATGATCCAATAAATAATTATTGGACCTTTAATTAAATAATAAAAAATATGTGTTATTGGGTCTTGGCCCATAGAAAATTCATATTCTGATTGGGTTATTTTAATAGGATTATTTGATATCCTATTATGACCAAAAAAATTAGAGAATCACTACAAGCCATAAAAAAAGACATTTTTTTCTCTCCAAAGAGAATTTTAGAATGTCTACTAGCTTTGAAAGCCGCCACTTCTAGTTTCTTCATTCTTCTATTTAGCTTTTCGTTCACTTAAACAGATAGAAAATAGATTAAAAGATCTTTTGCTTAGTAGATCGGACATCCAGGATGAGATCGAAAGCTTCATTTCGTAGAAATTAAAAAAAAAGGATATCGTTTTCATCTCTAATGTGAGAAATTATTTTTAAAACCTAGGACTTTGGATCGCGTTTCCCCATAGATTTAAAATCCAATTCCTTACAAGAATATGTAATATCTTATTTATCGATGAATAAAAATTAGCCTCCAAGCATCTCGCAAGGCATATAAGAGGCTTTTCATATTAGTTTCGACTTAACTAATCATGTGGCCACTAAACTTGTCACTTTTTTTCAATTTAGCCATTGAACTATAAAATTAGTCAATTTAACCATTATACTTTGTATTTTTGAACAATTTAGCCATTATATTTTACATTGTTAGAAAATTAAGCTATTCTATAGTGGTTTGATTAAATAATAGTCACAAATGTATTCAATCTTTAGTAATAATGTCCAATAGCTTTACATATCATTTAAATTTTTAATATTGGCTAAGAGAATTTTTATAAATTTGATTATTTCTTCTTTTATCTAATTTTTATTGACAAATAATTTGAATGACATGAAGTAAAATTTTGCATTTAATTTAGTGGAAAAGAAAAATTTTAGTGACATTTAAAGTGACATAATATTATTAACGAAGATTGATTATTTTTGTGACTGTTATTCTATCAAACAATCATGGAGTGATTCAAATGTCTTAAGATTCGAAGTATAATTGTTAAATTGATTGGTTTTATAGTTCAATGGCCAAACTAAAAAAAGGTGCCAAGTTTGATGACTACATTGTTAGTTAAGCCTATTAATTTCTAAATAGGATTTCCCTTTTTCAAGGCTAGAACTTGAACATCAATGGTCATTCGCAATTTACAACACTTCTTCTTGCATAAGCATAAGTAAAATGATCATAATTAACACTACAAGTGTCATCGCCTCATTTAAAACCTTATAAAAAAAAAATCTAATGGGATAAATACTCGATGAAGGAAAAAGGAGTACAACATATATTTACTCCCCCATATATAAATTCTTGAAGACGGCGTAATCTAATTTTCTTTAGCATTCTTTCAAATGTTGAAGTGGGTAGGGCTTTAGTGATTAAATTAGCTATATTATCACAAGAACATATTTGATGAACTTGAATCTTACCATTCTGAGTGATCCATGCAACATTATCTTCATATATTGTTGTTAGAACATGTTCCTTTGTTTCAATGTCACATGATTCATGAATTGATCCGAAGAACATAGCCAAACACATTTCTTACTTGCTTCATAAATTGCTAAAAATTCTACACGGTTGGAAGAAGTATCAACAATATATTGCTTTACAGATCCTTATCAGATAGTGATGGTGATCCACTCCAAAGATACCTAGTGGACCTATTACAAAATCAAGGGCTTGAAAGTTAAGACAAGCATTGATGATATTTGTTCAAGAAAGAGAAGAATTACTTGACTTTGATGCAATTTTTGAGAGAATGTCACTCCAAGGTGATGTTGATTCAAGCAATTGTTTTAATATCATCAAGGCTCAAGACTTTAACAATGTTAAAGAATGATTAACTAGCTTAGAACATGATCATAATAGCCTTAGAAAAGTCCTTGAAGAAGCATCACTTGAAAGCAAGCAAGGAATTAGCACAAAAGGAACAAAGCTTGAAGAAACAAGCTCCGATTGGTCCTAGGACCAGCGTTGGTCAGGCTCAGTACTTAGGCCAAAGAGAGGTTCTTGCATTGGATAGAAACTGAATGGAATTGCTAAATGATATTTCAATTGATAGGAGCAGATCAGCTCCAGTTTTAGCTCTCATTCCATAAAATTTTCTTGTCTTATAGCTTTTTGATATACTTTAAGGGCTTTTATGTATTTTATGTCCTAATCACTACCTTCTTAGGTTAATTCTGATCTTTTAGCTATAAATAGGACTTCATTATGTAATTCAAAACACATTCTATCATTTATGAAAAACATCTTTTCTCTTTGAGAATTCAAGTTGAAAGATCAAACATGATCTTCATTGAGGGTTTTATTTGGAACTCTTTTAGGGTTCTTAGACAACTTTTTAGGGCTTTTCTACACTTTGGTTGGGATGTGAATTGTCTACCAAACACAAGTTATTTGTTGATGTTGAAGACAACAAGGTCAATGAAACTAATCATAATCTTTGATGAAGTCTTGGGTAAGTTTTCAATTGGTGGGTAATTGATTGATGAAGATGATTTCCTTTCATGATCACCTCATATAATTGGTATTAAATCCTAGATTTTTCATCTTAGATTGGACTATCTTAATTTCTTTATTTGTGTAGCGTTAACATCATATTTGTTTCTTTGAAGATCTATGATCTTATGATTGTGTTTTGTGATATGTTCTTCGAAATCTATCCTACTTTTTCTCTTGTGGTCAATTGTGTTTATGTTCTTCTTCTTCTATTTTTACAAAAAGAAAAATACAAAAATAAAGGATAAAAAAAGAAAAGTAAAAATAGAGATTGAAAATTCTGAGAAAAAGTGCAAAAGAGGAATTGAAGATCATTGAATTGTTGAACTGAAGTGAGATCTATTGTGCATTTGATCAATTGTTGAATTAAGATGGAATTGTTAATGATTTGAAAGTGGTTTGGCTTTTGTTTGTGCCAAATTGAGATCAAAGATCTTGATTACATTGATTGATATTGCAGAAATTTTGATCACAACTCTTTGACTTCTAGGTGTATGACAAAATACCTTTCATCTATTTCTTGACTTTGAATGTATAAGTTCCTTGCTCATGGAGCTAAATCTTTGAAACTCTTATCTCTTTGGTTCTAGTTGTTGACAATTATTGGCTAATTGATTAAGTTTTGTGGAACATTTGACATTTTTGCTTAAGTTTTTGCAATTGCTCAATAGAGTTGCTCAAGATCTTGAAAAAGAGTTAAGAGAGGTAAAAGGCAAAAGGAAGTGAGTTCAATAGAGAGAGTAAAAGCCTCAACAAGAGTGTATTCAATAGTGAAATGTGAGGATCATATTTGCCTTGTTTTTCTGTTTGTTGCATTTTGTAGGATAAATATGTCTAAAGGGGTGTCCACTTCATCTCATGCATTAAACGTGGGAGTGGGCATCAATGAAATGGCATATTTTATTGAGAAGATGGAACAACAGTCCAACAACATGATAGAAATGAAGAGGGATCTCTCAAACAATATGGTTGACATGAGGAGAGATATTAGTTCAAGAATTGATAAAGTGGAGGAAAGAGTCAACACATTTGAGACAACCCCTCCTCAACATTTGAGAAACCAATTGGATGAAGTTTCTATTGATCCAAGAAAAATTGGATGAAGTTGCTATTGATGAAGATTACCTGGAACATGAGGAAGACAAGCCAAGAGAACAAAGGGGAAGAGATTTGAGTTTGGGATCAATCAAGTTAACCACACTATTTAAAGGAGCACATGACCCAGAAGCCTATCTTGATTGAGAGAGTAAGGTTGAACATGTGTTTGATTGTTATGAATACTCAGTGGCCAAGAAGGTAAAGCTTGCTATTGTGCAGTTTATAGATTATACCTTGAAATGGTAGGACCAATTGATGATTTCCAAAAGGAGAGCTAATTAAAGACCAATTTGTACTTGGAATGAACTAAAAAACATCATGAGAATTAGATTTGTGCCAGCTTATTATCAAAGGGAACTCTACCAAAGGCTCCAAACTTTATCACAAGGCTCAAAGAGTGTTGATGATTATTGTAAAGAAATGGAGGTGGCATTGATGAGAGTGAACATTATTGAAGATGAGGAAGCTACTATGGCAAGGTTTCTTTGTGGTTTGAACAAGGAGATAGGGATAGATTTGAAGGACATCATTACATTTCTTTACAAGAGTTGGTGAACATATATATAAAGATTGAGAAGTAATAGTAAGAGCAGTACAAATTGGGAAATCTTACAGCTCATCCAACTGTGCGACTTCATCAACAAAAATTTCAAGTAGTTGGCCAAGGAAGGACTAAGGGGGAATGGAGATTTCCAACCGAAAAAGAGGTTCACAAGCCTAAGTTTCATGAAAATAAGGCTCCTCAAGGAGACAAAGAAAAGGGTGAACTGCAACTTTTCAAATGTAGGGATGTCAAATGTCTCAAATGCCAAGGTTTTGTACATTATGCCAATCAATATCCTAACAAGAGAAGTATCTATACCATTAGAGGTTTTGTGGAATCCACTAGTGAAAGTGAAGATGAAGGTTATGAGACACAAAATGAGAATGACGTTGACAGTGAAGATTTAGAGCCAAGAAATGTTGAGGAAGATCATTTGAACATTGTGGTGGGAAGGGTGTTAAATACTGAAGTTAAGCAAGAAGAAGAGGAAAATGCATATAGAGAGAATTTATTTCATTCAAGATGTAGAATTAATGGAAATGTGTGTAGTATGATTTTGGATAGCTCAAGTTGTGTCAATGTAGCAAGCAACGTACCTTGCATGGATCATCCAAGACCATATAGATTGCAATTGTTGAATAATAGTTGGGTACTCAAATTAGGGAAGCAAGAAAGGATTTCTTCCTCCATTGGGAACATAAAGATGAGGTACTTTGTGATGTAGTACCTCACATTTAATTCTTGGGAGACCATGGCAATATGATCGAAGGGTGTTGTTTAATTGTTACGAGGACGATAATACTCTTGAAATGGATGGAACAAAGTACAAATAGGATTCCTTGAGACCACATGAAATATATATAGATCAAAAAGCCATTGTGGAAAACATGAGATTGTAATATGAGGACTTGGAAGGAAAAGAAACTGAGAGAAAAAAAAGAGAGTGATAAAACAAAAAGAGAGAAACAGGTAAGATTGAGAGATGGCAAGAAAGAGAAGAAAGAAAGCGGGAAAGAAAAAGAGAAAGACAATAAAGTGTTGTAACATTTTAAATTAAAACATCTTATCATTTCATTTTTAATGAAGCTTATGGACAAAGATTGGATAGGGAGTTTATATTTATATTTTCTAACATTTCATTTACTTAACATTACATTAATTCTTCATTTATTATATAGACTTCGTACTACTATGAAAAAGAGACCTTTTTGTTTTTGTACGACAATTTTTTTTTTTGTATGATTGAAAAGAGGAAGAAAGAGTTTTAAAAGAATTTTACGTAGAGAGTTTTAATACTAGTTAAAGAAAGATGTTTTTTGTGGTAAAGCTTTGGAATCCGTATCTTGTCCAGAGATTATTGAATTATATGACATGCATGGGTTGTTATATCTTGGAATGGACAAGTCCAAGGTGTTATTGCTGGATTAGTGAGAATATTTTGCTGCAGTGGGCTTGAATCTCCTTAAAGAGAGCCAGATATCCGATCCTCAACCTAAAGTTTTTCTTTAAATACTGTTTATTAAAATTGTAATATCACTAACAATTTTAAGGAGAATCAACAAAATGACCACAGCTGAAAAACATGCGGATATTAAAGTAGGAGATCTCAACAAAACCATTCCTTTCCAATGGTACCCTCTTTAAAAGGTGGAAGGGTAATGTGCTATTTTATCTTAGTCTTCTTAAACTTGCATATATTCTCATTGAAAAGAATCCAAACAAGATAAATGCCACCGACATGAATGATGATGAATATGTAACTCACGTGGAGACAGTGGAAAAATATAACAATGATGCCTTCATTTGTAGGAATTATCTTTTTAATTGTCTATCTGATAATATTTATGATTATTACGATAGAACTTACTCTACTGCCAAGAAAATTTGGATAGCTTTCAGAGTAGGTATGATATTGAGGAGGCAGGTGCGAAAAAATATACTGCAAGTAGATTTTTTCGATTTCAAATGGTCTACAATTAATCAGTAGTAGATCAAGTGAATGATTTTATCATGATAGTTGGAGAACTCAGATATGAAGATGTCAAGATTGGAGATAATCTTATTGTTTGTGGTATAATCAATAAACTTCCACTTTCATGGAAGGAATTTTAGAAAAACATGTGCCATAAACAAAAAGAAACTATCATTGAAAAATTGATAATGAGAATCCGGATGGAAGAAGAAGCAAGGGTTTAGGATGCATTGATGCAATCAGTTGAGAGCACAGGACAAGCCATCACAACAAAAGGTAAACTTCATTTCTTCAAATAATACTACTCCTAATACTAACAAAAATATCTTTGTGAAGCCAAAAAAAAAATCAAGAAAATTACGGACCTCCGATAATAATTATTAGGTACAAAATCCACCAAAACAAAATTATGGGATGTGTTTTGTCTGTGGCAAGAGTGGGCATATTGCTCAATTTTGTAGATTTCGCAAATGTGGGTTTTTCAAGGGAGCTTGAACATCACCTATTACAAGGTTTCTTAGATGATTCTTTTTAACTAGTGCAGAAGGTTGTAAAACATCCTCCTTTTGTGAGCTTGAAATTTTAACTTCTTCATTCACTTCAATCTTAGAGTTTTTTGCAGTGATATTGTCCTTAAAAGTTGGATCTGGGTCACTGATCACCTTTGCAGTGTTTTCAGTTGTATTCTTGTCACCTATTTCTTCCTATAGAAGGTCAAAGTCTATTTCAAGAATATTAACATTAATGGTTTTAGTAATAGTTTTAGTATCAGTATTGTAAATATGATATGCTATACTGATATCAGAATATCCAAGAAACTTACCTTTTTGAGTTTTCTTATCAAACTTATTACTCATACCCTTTTAATTGAGAATAAAGCAATCACTTCCAAACACTTTAGATGAGCAATATTCGGTACAATTTCCCATCCATCTTTACCTAAAACTAACGATTCATATTCATATGTTTAGAGATAAGAATTCTTAATGTTTATAAATCTACAGGTTGTTTTATATAGCACACCTTTTTACAGGGGTATAGTTGTAAACAAAATACTCTCTTAAGAAATTTTTAGAAAATACTTATGTGACCAAAATTTGAAATAAAATGACATTTCTATCAAATTACAAACATCGTGCTCCCTTATGTCTTTTGATACAACAAAACAGATATTAGACTAAGCCCAAAATAATTGTAAACCAAAATTTGTGTACTATTGGTGATTAGCTGGTTTGGCCCAATACAACATAATAGTCCTTTGATAGTTTTCGGTTTAACTCAATTTAGATCTCTAATCTGGCCCGAGTATCCAACCAACAACTACCAAAGATCACACCTACTTTTCAGTTTATTTCTTTTATGTATAAAAAGCTCTAGTACCCTTGGCTTTCTCAGTTTTTTGGTTTTACCCTCAAACTTTTTATTGAATCATTTCTTGTGTTCCATCTTTTATAAGTTCTCCAAAATGGAATGCTGACATTCATGCTCAGAAAGGGGCATTTTTGTCCTTTCAATTTCTCTACATTTATAACCTTATTTTTCCTTTTCTTTCTTAGTCTTCCTTCCTTGTACCCTTCTGTAAAATTTCATTTTAGCATTTTTATCAGAATCCCTCACAATTATCATCCCTTATGCATATGAAAGATAGAGGATTTTCAAACATCCACTCCATCTCACACCAAGAGTTGCCAACTATTTTGTCCAAGCTAGGGGATGTAAATAGGATGAGATTATTTGTGACGGTTCGGATTCAGGTTAGTAAAAACTCAAATTCGGCTCTCCTTAGAAGAGGCTTAGCTCTCTTATTAAATGATCTAGTCGCCATATATATATATGTCTGTGTGTTTATTTAAGCTCGTGAGCCTAAAAAAGCTTTCGATATATAATAACAATAAATTATTTATATATATTATAAAAATGATATAGTTGATTTATTATATATAAAGATTTTTATATTGCATATAATATTCATATATAATGTATGTGATTTGTTTTATATTATAAGTAGGATTCTTTAGTTATTTGTTTCAAGAAAATTTAAAAAGTTGCTTTCAAGGTAGGAACTCAAAGTTCGTATGTAATCATGATATATAATGTGAGACTTTAGTTATTAGATGTTTTACTTACTTTAGATTGATAGCAATTAATTACTTTATTTCATAATTTACAATCAATACATAGGAAAATTCTTGTTTTATTTAGGTGATTATAGATATGTTTTTTTTAATTTGTCAAATTGTCTCATTTGTTGTAACAGGATTAAAATTTTATTATTTCAAAATTCAATTGAATCACAAGACTCGTGTCAAAAGAATTATAAGAACTGTATTTCATCAATTTAGCAGAAGACTCATGATGCAAATTTGATTATTTTGTCATGATAGGGTTGTAATTTAAGTAACTTTACTGATCATGTTTTTTTATTCAGACTTCAATGAACCATGAAGGAGATTTGGATTTGAATGTGTTGTATAACTAAATTTGGTTTTAAATATTATTATTGTAAAATTTAATTTTAATAGTTTTTTAAGCTTAAATGAGTCTGAGCTCAAGCCGAGCTTAAACCAAGTCGAGCCAAGCTTAAACAAGTCCGAGTTCGAGTTTTGACTTGACTTTTTTAAATGAATCGGAGCTCAAGCCTTCCTTAAACTTCACGAATCAAGCTCGAGCCTACATATTTAGGCTTTTGAGTGTTAGAGCCGAATAAGAGCCTAAAAGAATATAAACGAGGCTAGCAAAAGTATAGCAGATTTTGTTCTTGGCTCAACTCATTTACACCCCTAGTTCAAGCATCAAGATCACATCTCATTCCTTACTCATTCTCTCCAAGGCGCATGACCCATTGGAAATTCATGGGCTTTCTACAATAAGGTCACCAACGGGTTTTTTTCAAGTTTCAATGATCAGTTATCAATTTCATTTGGTATTTTTTTTTTGTTGTTTTTTTTAAAAATTTTAGCTACCAGTTTGGGTAGTTGTATTTGAGTTTTCTGGTTTGTGGAATGTGGCTCTCCTACGTTGGTTTGATGGTGAGCATTGGGTGAGAAGTCAATTGGCTTAAGGACTTCAAACTTGTAGTGGGTTTTAACCCCTGAAAAGATTTGGAAGTTGAACGTAATAGCCATAAAGCTTTTGAGAAGCGTATTAGATGGAAGAGACAATAAAGATTAATAATTAAAAGTTTAAAAGTTTAATAAAATACTCAAAAATTATTGTTGTGTTATAGTAACATCTAGAATTGATGGAAAGGCAACTTCAGGGAACTCATAAAAGTTGGAGGGTAAGAATTGAAAAAAAAAAGTTTGAGGGAAAAAACCAAAATTAGAGAAAGTTCAATGGTATCTATGGCTTTTTAACCATTTTTAATTGGAAGAAAGAAAAAGCAAAAAGCTTTATCTGATTTTTAATATTGAGAGGGCACAGATCACAAGTTTAAGAAGCTTATCATAGGGACAGTATCACAAGGAACTTTATGCAAAAAATTTACTTAATTTTAGAAATATGATATTAAATTTTGACAGTTATAGATCTTTTATTACATATTCGTGTATCACTTTCTATTGCACTAGTAAAACTCCAATATGTGCCACTAAAAAATGAAATACCGAGAGGGTTTAATTTTTTTCTTTTAGAGTTTTAATATATAAAGTATATCAATAAACAATAACCAAAGATCATATGTAAGATTTATATTAATTTTTTTTATTAATGTAATAAAGATTGAACAATTTCCTAATATTTTTTAATGTAACTATTTCCTGCTTCTGCTTATTTCCATATTGAGAATCTTTTCGACTTCACCTAAATCCTTCATCTCGAACTCCCTATTCAACTAAGCTTTCAGTTTTTCAATTTCTGCCTGACTCTTGGAAGCTATCAACATATCATCAACATAAAGAAGAAGATAAATGAAGGATCCATTGTGCAGCTTGCAAAAATATACACAGTGATCGTAATTACTTTTTATGTATTTCTGTGTTGCCATGAATTTGTCAAATAGTTGATACTATTGTCTTGGAGATTGTTTCAATCCATATAATGATTTTTCAAACATGCACAACATATTTTCTTTACCAGCAACTTTGACTTTTCTGACTGAATCATATAGATTTCCTCTTTCAAATTTTCATGTAAAAATGCAGTTTTTACATCAAATTGAACTAGTTCCATATCAAATTATGCTACTAAAACCAACAAAATTCTAATAGATGAATGTTTTACAATTGGAAAAAAATCTCATTATAATCAATTTCCTCCTTCCGAGCATTGCTTTTAGCTATCAACTTTGCTTTGTAGCGAACATTATGCTTGTCAGGAAATCCATCTTTTTTTGTATAAACCCATTCGAATCTAATTGCCTTATTTCCTTTTGGAAGATTATCTAATTTCTAAGTTTGATTCTTATAAAGGTACTGCATTTCTTCATTCATAAAAATCCTCCACTTTTCTTCTTCTGAATTTTTGACTACATTATAAGTGGTAGGAATATCATTTGTTGCAAGTGTTGATGCGTAAGCCATCATATCAACAAAACAAGTAGATTTTTGAATTTGTCTCTTTAACTTATTTAATGCAACCTGTTCATCTTAATGTGGAGGTTTTTGGATAGAATCCTTTCCTTTATCCAATCCTTCTTTAGGATCATTGTCGAATCTTAGAGGAAAAAAAATACTAAAAGATATGAAACCGTTTCAATATCCTAAAATAAAAGATGAAATATTATATTCCAAACAAATACGATCAAACGAAACATCTCATTTAAATTGGTGTATTAACCTACATTGTAGTTTCTAAATAAATGAAAGATATACAAAAAGTTTTATTTAATAAACACGGCAAACAAAAGGAAATAAAAAGCAAGAAGATATATGGTATCCAATTTCAATGTCAATTCAGGAAGAATACTTTGCACATCTGTCTTGTCTTTGTTATAAAATATTTTCCATCAAATCAAAGGTCTCTCGGTGTCTGTTTCCTGCTAACAAAGTCATATCATGACTTCTAAAAAAACAAGGAAAGATCTTCTTAGTGATTTCATTACGTGGACTTAAGTATGAACGCAAAGGTCTAGTCATTTTCCGATCACTATTGATAAAAATTAGCAATATACTCCGATTTAGAAATGATCGATCCATTTTAACTTTGTTAAATTTTATGAAAATAATTTGATTTAATTTATTTAAAAAATTAAAATATTAATTTATTTAAATTTTTTAAATTAATTTAAAATATAAATAAAAGCATTTATTTATGGACGGAATTAATAATACTTTTTTATAAGCAATTTTAAAAGAAAGTTTAATTAAGTGAGAGGATGTCGGCAATATTCAATGAGGGAAATGGATGGGCCTTACATTATTCTTGAAAAGAAAGTCAATATTGGCATAAGACATGTTTAGTGGATACTTTACTTTATTGCTTTATCTTGTTATGATTTAAGAGAGGGCAAAACACCGTGCATAAATATGGTCCATTCCCGATTTGAAAAAAAATGTGGTGAGATGCTCATTCATATGCAACCACCACATACTCTACGTAATTAAAATATATTTCCCCTTCGTTTAGATCTTAAAAGAATATTCCTTTCGGGGTAATAATTTCCAAAGCCCTTGAACTTAAAAAAAAAAAAAAGATTTTAGCCCTCCAACTTTGAATCCTTTAACATTCCAACTTTGTAAACATAAAAAAATGAGAGCTTCGGTCATTTCGGGATGTTAAGCCCTGATGGAAGCACACCATATGCCACCCACATGAG
>JAWZTD010029757.1:0-15134 GCA_035221335.1 Echites panduratus
TAACCATAATCTTGGATGAAATCTTGGGTAAGTTTTTCAATTGATGTGTTTTATGTTGATGAAGAATGTTTCCTTTGATATGAATCACATCACTCTACCCATAGTATGATAGAAAGTGTGCTTTCTTATAAAAATCCATTAATTCAATTTTGTAATAGTATAGAATATTCTCCCTTTTTAACTAGCTCAATTTTTTATAGTATCGTCATTGTCTATTCTTTTTTGAAAATTTTTAAGGAAGTTATCCAATATTATGCCGCTACCCATCAATCCAAACTTTGAGATCTCTCCTATGCGTCTAACTAGATCAAAGCAAAAAGAAGATTACAGGTAGTGGCTCCCCCAATTGATCATAAAGATTGGGAATTTTATGGAGAAGGATCATCATCACAAAGAGATAATACAAAAATGTAATTTTTTTATTTATGATTTTTAAAAAACACTTATCCTTCATAATTTTATTTTTATTGTAATTTTTTATTGTGATTTTTCAGAACCTTTGTAATTTGAATAATTTTTTGTTAATAAATGGTATAGGGGTCAATGCCGAACCTCCATCAACTTAAAGTGGCTTTTTCTAATTTCCAAACATCTAATTCTAATAGATTTTTTGATTAACTTTTATTTTGATTTAAAATTTAATTACAAGAAAAATTTTACTTTGAACTTAAGTTACTTTAAGAAAATTTATAGAGTCTTACACGTAAGTTACTTATACATTTTTAAACATCTAATTTTAAAGTCTTTAATTTCCAAAATTTTCAAAAGTTATAATTCTAATATATTTTTAATTAACTTTACTTTCATTTAAAATTTATTTAAAGTCAAGTTTACTTAAGTTTTGAAAAATAGTAAACTTAAACTCTTAAATGATATAATTTTAAAAATTTTAGAGGAATTAAAATCGGGGCAATTTTTTTTATGCCAAATAGGATAGTGTTTTTAAAATTTGGACACGGTTTTAAAGAGAAATTTTTTCTAGACACTGAACAGGAGGGAGTACATATGATTTCACTTTTTTTCATTAGTTGTGTCGAATACACACAAAAGGGTTGTAGAGTTATGGGTTGTTTATAGGCATGTTTACACTTGAATGGACACTCGAACTGTTTCAAGTAGCGGAAACAAATCCCTTTCAGCTCCAAGCCTTAAAATTCGTTTCTTACAAACCTTTAAGTTAGTTTCTGTCAAGAGAGCAGTACCAAGATTCAAAAAGCTTTCCTTTATTATTGAATCATGTTTGCGCCTACAACCATTCAAAAATTTTGAGTAGTAGTCGCCATTGGTGATTTTCCATCATTATCTAAACCGGAACCATCATTTAGTCAAGTAAAGGTAGTACCTTTTGATTGGTTATGAATTTATTTAGGTTTTTGTAGAATTTAGGTTTTTTATTTTCCAAAAAACTTGTCTTGTTTGACTTATTGTATGCTTACAAAGTCTGCATTTTTTAAATGGGTTGTGTCTGAAATTTAATGTTTGCACCGGTTGGTTTAAAAAATAAAAATTAAATGGGATGGAAGTGTAAAGATTCTATCTGTTGGTTGTTGGTATCTTCGGAATCGCTCCATCCTTCTATGGTATGCTGGTTTAAAGGTTTAAATTTTGATTGGTTGTGCCTATAAATGAAGATTTGTGGCCTAAAAAATTTAAAATGCTCAGTATTTAAGTTAAACGCTTCCATAGATTTGGATGTAATTGGTGTGTACAGCCGTATGAGCTATTTGTTGTTACGGTAGGTTTGATTTATGTGTATGGCTTGTGGGGGGGTTGTTTCTGAGTATGTTTTGTTTCTTATGTTGTTTCTTGGGTTATTTCATGCCAGGGTTGTCGTTGTTGTTAGAGGGGTTATGGGCTAGAAGCATTTGCATCATTATTGTTGAGGTAATGGTTGTTAATAACTGTTATGGGTTGTCTATTAAGGGTTGTCTGCTAAGGTTTTATGTTCATGTTTGAAGGGTTGTTTGTTTCAGTCTTACAGGTTGTTTATTATTGTTACGAGTTGATTGTTTAAGTCTGACTAGCTGTGTATTTGCTTGAAAACGCTGTCAGAGGTTTGGATCAAATTGGTATGTACAGTCTTACGGTTGTTTATTTCCATCCTTATGTGGTATGCTGGTTTAAAGGTTTACAATTTGATTCATTGTGTTTATAAATGAAGATTTGTGACCTACAAAATTTAAAATGCTCAGTATTTAAGTTAAACGCTGCCATAGATTTGGATGTAATTGGTGTGTACAGAAGTATGAGCTATTTGTTGTTACGGTGGGTTTGATTTATTTGTATGGCTTGTGGAGGCTTATTTCTCAGTATGGGTTGTTTCATGCCTGGGTTGTAGTTGTTGTTAGAGGGGTTATGGGCTAGAGGCTTTAGCATCATTGATGTTGAGGCACGGGTTGTTAATAACTGTTACGGGTTGTCTGTTAAGGGTTTTTTTGTTTATGTTTGAAGGGTTGTTTAGTTAATGGTTGTTTTTTCAGTCTTATGAGTTCTTTATTATTATTTTAGGTTAATTGTTCATTAACTGGCTGTGTATTTTCCTAATACTAATCAACAACTACATCTAATAAGGTTTGCTTTTTTCCCTAGATGGAGAGCTATTTTATCCACAAGAAGGCCAGCTGGGGGGGCTGAAGTTTTAGTTAACATTGATCACATGACCCGGATAAGAATGGGTTCTGATATTTAGAAGGAGATAAAGGAAAAATACTTTGTCAGCAATATGGTCAACCTGAGAAGGAGTTGCATAGGACATCTGATCCAATTCAATGAAAAAAACCACATCGCTGGGAACATCCTCAATCAGATTTTGTGTAGGAAGGTTGTCATATCAGACATACCTCCCAACGAGATGTGGTTTCTTATTGGGGGTAGCATTGCCCGGTTTGGCAAATGGGGGTCTTGCCTGGTCTCAAAACTGAGGTTTAGGCCGATTCCTGACATCTCTAGCGAATAAAAGCCAGATAAGAACAAGCTGCAGAGTAGGTACAGGTCTGGAAATTATCCCCTGCTGGTATCTGATGTCAACGAACTTTTTTTTAGTGGCACAATTGGAGGCAAGCCAGTGTCCATTCAGGAAGTTGATTCAGTGATGCTGGCCCTTCTTCTCATCAGCCACACCATGTTTATGGGTTTAGGAATTGGTCGGGCCATTCAACCATGGGCCCTGAAGTTGCTGGTTAAGCTACAGGACAGGAATATGTTCCCCTGGGGCACCTTCTCCCAGCAGATGCTTATTCATTGGGCTGATCGTGACTGGCAATCCCAGCAGATGCCTGAAGAGGGGCCAATAAATTGCGATATATGCAATACATGGCTTTGTATGGGCCCTACAAGTAAGTTAGTGTTTCTTCTCCAATGGACTGTAGCATTGATGTTATTGATTTGTGTGCCTCTTTATCTTTGTTTTGGGTGTTAAGGGTTGTTGTAGGAAAGGAAAAAGTCATTTTTCCTATTTTTGTTGCTGATTGTTTCTGATATGTTACGGGTTGTTGTATGTGCAGTATCGGGTTGTTTTCTGATATGCTAATACGGGTTGTTACATGTGTAGTTACTGGTTGTTGCATGTGCAGTTATAGATTGTTACTTATACAGTTTTCATAATGTGACTATATATTCTTTTATTATGCAATTTTGGGCACTAGAAGTGATCTCCTCTCTGTAATAGTTTGCAGAGAAGACAACGACACGGAAGGATAAGGGGTGTAAACAAGCCGAACAGAGCCCGAATGTGTCAAGCTCCTTCTCGGCTCATTTAGGTTTTTTAAAGTCCGGGCTCGAGCCGTTTAAGAAAATAAGAGAATCAAGTTCAAGATCGAGAGCTCAAGTTCGACTCGGATTCGAATGCAAGCTGGGCTCGTTTAGGCTCATGAACTAAAACTAATAAAAATAAATTTCGCAATTATTATATTTAAATTAAAATTCAATTACAATTACAATACCTTCAAATTCGAGTAAAAAAAATTAACATCAAATCTACTATGAATTTATTAAATCATAAATCATGATACAATAAAAGGAACTTAAAAATTATTGTTAAACATTGTTCTAAATCAAGGAATGAAGTTTTGACAGGTGTGAAGGTTTGAACTCTCACTGCTTTTCCCCCTTCAACTTTGAATATGCAAAAGTATTATTTTATGGAATAACCTATCAAACAACAAGAACAATATTAGAATATATGTTATCATTATATGAAACAACAACAATAGAAGAATTAGAAAACGAACCAAATTCTATCAAAAGATTGCAGTACATAGCTTCAATAATACAGCAAGAATTTTGAGGAAGGAAAATAAACTTGAATGAAAAAGAAACACCTCTAGAAGTAATAAATATTTCTGAAGATTATTTATCAACAATAAGAATATGCAACGTATGCTATTTTGATAATTATGCATGTGAATATTAAAAATACTATAATACATTACCTGAGATACATAGAAAATAATATTTAAAATAAAATTCAACACATTATTAGGATTTGGAATACCTATAATAACTAAGAATTCATCAAGTTCAATATCTTTGTTATATAAATTTAAAAGACAATCATTATTTCAAAAAGGAGATTATCCATTTTCATTAACATATGCAATAAGTTATGAACTAACCAATAGTCACCATTCTATCACTTATAAAAACCTGTCACGAATCTATGTAGAAGATATGTTTCAAAAATATATAAATATAGAAATACCACTTAGAAATTTAATAACCTAGAATAAGAAGTTATTAGGAAATAAAGAAAATATAAAACAGGAGTTAGGTATCCCGAAGTACAAGGATTCAAGAAAAACCAGAAAGTTCAAAGAAAAACCAAGAATTACCAAGAGCAATTATTTCGCAAAGAAAAAAAATAGATGAATCATCAGAAATAGCTAAAATAAGTAGACAAATAGCTGAAATAAGAGGAATTGTAAAAACATTAGAATAGTATCATTATCAAAAGAATCTATTAGTAATCTATCATTAGGCAAACAACCTAGCCAAACAAAAATGGTACTAATGAGAAGTAGAACAAGTAAATAAGTTTCACCAAATTAGCAATACCTCATTTGTTCACCAGTAAACTTAAGAAAGGAAAAATCAAAATAAAATTTTAAGAAATTATTACATCCAAATACAAGATAAAAACATAAAATCAGCAATACATTTTACTGAACAACAGTCATTCCAATACTCCAGTCATTCCAAGGATTATGCTTAATATATCAAAATCTTTAAAAATAGTGTATCTATTAGAATTTCAACCAAGAGCATATGATGGAAGAAGAATTTCCATATGCTTCTTCTCTTCCTACAATAAAAAGAAAAGGAAAAAGATTAAATTAAGTGCAACTATCTAAGAATTATATACAAAAACTAAAAATATGTCTCACCTTACTCTTCTTCTTCACTCCATGGAGATTACGCAGCCAATCACCTCCACATAATAACATTTGCACTATTTCCGGAGATATTGATAAATGATATGGATCAGTTACTCTACTACCAGCACTAAATGTAGTTTCTGAAGCCACTGTCGTGATAGGAATAGCAAGGATGACACGAGCCATTTTTGACAAAATACGATATTTTGTTGTTGCCTCCCCTTTCCACCAATTTTGAAGCATCAAAACAAAGAGGATAAGTCTAGGATAAGTCTCTTGTCTGACAATTGAAGTTATTGCACAATCTCTGAAAATGTACGAAGTCTCCCTTCACTTTGATTGATATAACTTATGCTCTCATGAATGTCTTGGATGATGCCCTTGATCCCTGAAATGCCATCTTGAACCATAAGGTTCAAAATATGAGCACAACAATGCATATGAAATAACTTTCCTCCACATAATAATCTCTTACTCCTTGAGAAAGTATCCTTTAAAATTCAGATTGCTGAGTCATTACTTGATGCATTATCCACTGAAAGTGTGTAGATCCTATTCTAAATTTCCCATTCTTTCGAACATTTGTAAATAGTAACCGCAATTTCTACACCACGATGAGGTGAAGGTATGTGAACAAAGTTGAGAACACACTTTTACAAACACCATTGTGCATCCACAAAGTGTCTTGTAAGCACCATATAACCAATCTTCTGGTTAGTTGATTTCCACAAATCTGCAGTCAAGCTAATCTTGTTAATTCTCTTCAATTGAGCCTTCAATTTTTTTTTTCAAATTCAGAAACAAACTCACAATCCTTTTTCATTGTATTTCGAGATATCTTTTGTAAATAAATCATTCCACGTCTCTGCATTATATTGAATCCCCCCTCCTCAACAATACTAAATGGGTGCTTATGCATCAAAATCCAATGAGCTATTCCCTCCTTCATTTTCATCATATCAAATCTCCTGTCTATGGTAGCTGAACCAGAAGCAAGTACATCTACTGTAGATTGGGCGGGAAGTTCCATTTTATATCTCTTTCGCAAAGGACAAATTTCAAGGTGTCGTCCCAAATAAGTTGTTGAAGTGCTCTTCATACTAAAATATCTTTTGCAATGAACACATTGAGCTTTCTTGGAGTCATTAACCATGTCTTCTTTAAACTCGAGCCAAATGGAGGTGGTCCTGCTTCTTTTCTTCTTTTCAAAGTGGCTATCATCACCGGTACTTTGTTCTTGATTATCCTGAACAATGTTGTCTTCAATTGGTTCAAGGGATTGGTCAATGGAACTGTCAAAGTTCTTTCCACCAACATTCCCTGCCTTCTCTTTTTCATGTGAATCAACTTCCAGTTGTTGCAAGTCATTTTCTTTTGGCATAGAAGAGACCCCGGTGTGCTCGACATTGGCACAACTAAAGAAAAGAACAAATAAAAAGTTTAAATAGATAAAGAGTGAAGTTAAAAAAAATTATATTTTTCATCCCAATCAATAAAAACACGATTAAGACAGTAAAACAAAACAGGAGTGTTCAATCTATATATAAAAATTCAGAGAGGAAATGTGCTCATTTTTAAAAGAGTGTAAAGTTTAAACATTTACAAATCTGGTTCCTCAATATAGATAAAATCTCAGCTAATTGTTCCCTATGGCTGGTAAATGGGGCAGACTCCCTATCCCAGTTCATATTGAGCCCAAAAATTGAATAATTACAGCATTAGTTGACAGGGGGAATGAAGCTCAACTAAAACCTGTTTCCTATACTACTTTAATTTAAGAATGTTTAAAGAATACTGCTTTTAAGTTTTAACTATAATTTGTGAAAGTCGTCACAACCCGGAGGCTGTCTTCTCTCTGTAACACAAAAAACTTTGGATGATGACAAGCAACACCTGACCTTTTATTGTTATTCCCAAAAGCTATAACTTCAATAAAATATTGATTTTAGAGAGCCATCTAAAAAATTTGTTAAACCAGTCCTTAGCTCTTTTACATGGCTATAAAGATAATCTATGTCTACAAATAATATTTAAAGAAGGAAAATAAAAGTTTAATTTTCGATTAAGGGGAGCTAGAGCATAACTAAAGCAAATACAAATATGCAGGAAAAATTATGTTTTTAGCTTTATTTTCCACATTAGTTTTAGTGTCGAATCTATACTAAAAACAGTAATATATTTAGTTGAAAAAACAAATTTCGTACACTTATAAACCTCTGGAATTTCTTTGTAAAATTAAAAAAAAAACCAAAAATTCACTGAAGCAATAAAAAAGCAGAAAAAAAGAATAAAAATAGAAAAAACAAATGAAAGAATCGTGAAAGATGGTCACTTTTTGTGGCACATGGAAGGAAGAATTAACTTAATCTAAGAAAGAACGGGACAATGGCAACGGGTATGGTTGGTGACTTGGTGGAACCCTCGAGGTTGAACTGGACGGGAGGGGACTCGGGGGAGGAAGGAAGAAGATAATTTGAAGGAGGAAGAAGGGAATGGGTGTGTAGCTGGAGCTGGAAAGGGCATTAGATTTATTGCAGTAGATGATTCGAAGAAGGAGGGAGGGAATGAGTTTCTGGAAACTTTTTTTATTTTGTAAAAACAAGACTCATTATAGCACGAACGGAGTATTTATTAGTATTGTTTTTACTTTGCTAACTTTAGTAATTTTATTAGTAATTACCAGCTTATAATGCTCCACTTGTCATTGATTGGAGCAAATGAAAAGGTAGAATTTTTGACAATTTCTTTCAATTTGCCTCCCATGGCCCACCATTTTTTTTAGCCAATATTTTTCTGATATGTGCATAGCCAGCTCTAAAGTCATTTTCTTTTAAATGTAAAATTGTATATTACATATAAAGCTAAAACAAAAGGGCCACATTCTAATGATCACTCCACTATATAATAAAAAAATTATTTATACATTTAAATGTAAAATTTATTTTGTTAAAAAAATATAATATATTTACATACAAAATATATAATATGTTAATAGAGAAATTATATAATAAACAGATTATATTATATAATATATAAATAAATTATTATTATATATATGAAAACTCTTTTTAGGCTTGCAAGCCTAAATAAACAAATACATGCTCGTTTTAGATGAGTCGAATTCTAACTTTTACCGAGTCGAGCCCGAACAGTTTCCGAATAGTCTTGTTCGTTTACACCCCTACGGAGGATGTCATAGGGACTCCAAGGATGTTCAACTTCCTATGGAGATGCCGAAAACAGAATCTTCAAAAGAAATTCCAAATCATGGAGGCTGGTAGACAGGTAAAGAACATATTCCTGAGAAGATTAAACAACCAAGGAGATCAACCATGCACTTCTATGCCATGTTGACAACTTCTTCTATCTTCTTTTCCTTTGTAGTTGGTCGTGCGAGAGGTCGTCCCAACTGATGTTGAGATGGCCAGTATGTCAGGTCAAGGTTGCGATATATGTCTTTTATGTCAGGTCACATTGAACTTGACACTGATACATATTATTCAGAGAAATATCCAGATCCACCTGGCCCCAAAAGAAGGAATACCACTGATCCCCGTGAAGTTCCTTTTGTAGTCTCTATTCAAGGACATGGCAGAAAAATTGACCGTCAAACCTTGGGAGGAAAGTTTCTCTGCGGACTCCTTAGAATTTTCTGACTCTTTTTTCCAGTACCTGGATGGAGGGCTCCCTCACAGCAACATGAGGAAGTGGTCTGCAATTGACATAGTTGTGGCCCTATTTTCCCTTCAGGTCTCAGCCACTGTACAACTCTTATCATCGAACCCTTCCCATGAAAGCAACACTTTTAGATTCCTTGAGGACAAGGGAGCAGTGGTTATTTGCAATTCTTGATGAGTTGAGACCCTTACATTATCTACTTGGATACCTACTGGATAAGTGGGGCCTATGGGAGAAGGGACAGAAGAGGAAAAAGTGCAGTTCAAAGCCTTCAAACCTGAGAGAGGGCCTAGACATCCAGTTGGCAAAGAGGACTCCGTATTAGAAGGACGGTGATAGCTAGCTATGCAATCAGCCCTATGTGGTGTGCCGCGAGACCTAAAGGATATCCAAATCGATGATCTACTAAAGGACTTCACTATGAAACTTTTTAAAATTGGTTTGCCAACCTGAAGGACATGTAGTACACTTTAATACTTCGTTGCTGAATTGTTCTTTGAATTTTTTTATTTTTATTTTTTTGTAAGTAAAATGACATTTATTGATTAAGCAGATTAAATGAAAAACAGCAATTGATACAAACTAAAACAACCTGGCACAGGCAAAACAACAACCTATCACAACCTAAAAAAAAACACTGGCACAGGAACTTAGAACTCCATTTCAAAGTTAGAGTAACTATTAATAGCAATGGAACAACGACTATGAAATAGTGCAGAAATTTATTACGTAGAATCCATAACAACGGCTAGTGATAGGATCTGAAAGAACTCTACACAGGCAAAACAACAACCCATCACAACCTAAAAAAAGCATAGTCACTAAGAACTCCAGTTCAAAGTTAGAGTAATTATTAATAGTAATGGAACGACAACTATGAAATAGACCAAAAATTTATTATGTAGAATCCATGACAACGACTAGTGACTGGCAAAACAAAAACCCGGTATAGGCACAACAACCCTTCTTGTGGGGGTGGCAGCTATCAACTTGGCTACATCTACAACACCTGACCCTTCTTTGGATGTATCAAACGGTCTCCTACACATATGTCTATTGTTCCCACCGACATGACACAATGCATATCTTCCAGTCCTACAGAACTCTCCAAAGGATGATATTCGAGTCGATCTCGGCCTTCCTGCTTAGCCTCCACATAGCGGGAGGAGAAGAATAATGTTCTTAACATCTAGAGGTGTAGTCCAATCGGAAGGGTGTGGTACACGCCGGATGGAACCAGACTATATTCCTATCTATATGTCGGTCCTGTAGTGCATGCTTGTGAACTCAAATACATTTGCACTGCTTTTGAACATTCTTATGGCTTCCAGTGTATGTTTGCATGGAATGCAGAGTAATTGGAACATTCCACAGACACATGTGTTGTTCAACAAATCCACTATCTCGTTCTTATCGTTATCTATGACTACAAACTAGTAGACGAAAACTCATCTATTCGAAAACTATGCCCAGGGTGTATTTATTGTAGTGCTTGCTCAGGGTTGTATTTGCAGAACTTGCTTCTTTGTGTTATTCTTCAAACCATTTCATGCATCGATCTCGAATGAACTCAATCAATACTATGATCTACATTTTTCTATATTCTAAGAACATAGAGTTCATTGACTCTACAATATTAGATGTCATGCACGTGTATCTCGGGACTTTGGATTTCATCCTTGCCCATCTCTCTGGACCCTTGTTAATTAGCCAATCAAAATTGAGAGGCCATGTTTTCATCTTCAATCTTAGTCATTTGTCGTATATACTCTGATTCTCTGTAGGCATCGGCGGCATTGCTGAAAAGAGCAATTAGTAAGACGTTCAGAAAAGATAACTTCAAACGGTTCTTCAGATAGTAGAAACACAAGCCATGTGCAGCCTCTCTTTCGGTGTAAACATTCTTCATGGCCCTTCTGATGCTTGGATTGTCATCGGAAACGAAGAACAAACCTTCAGGGCATGCAATTGCTTCATGGAGTTTAGCAAGAAACCAAGACTACGAGTTGAAGTCTTCCGCATGTTCGATCCCGAAGGCCAAGGGATATATCTGGACAAAAGAAAAATATCAATAGATTACCATAATATTTATGATTGTTAAAAACCCACTTGGCATAGAGGAAAAAACAACCCGGCACAGGAAAGAAACCCTGCACACAATTGAAACAACCCTGAACGGCAAACCAAAACAACCTTACAAAGGTAAAAACAAAATACCATTGACCATTGAACAAAAAAACAAGTCACAATTAAACAACAACCCGTCATAGTTACACAACAACCCAGAACAGTTCATAAGTCTTGGAGATTGCCTGGCTGACCTGCTCATTTGCATCTTTAAATGCTGCTATCAGCAAGATACCCTTGAACCTTCCATTTAGATTGGTTGCTTCGATGCAGACAACTGGCCTTATAAATTGATGAAAACAACTCATGCAAGCACCATAAGCCCAAAAATAATATTGGAATCGATTTTCATCATCCCTTTCGAGTGTGGCATGTGTGTCTGGATTTTAGTTCATTAATGTGTGAAAGTAAGTCGATAGCATTTGAAAGGACTCCTCCGGGGTTTCGAACAATGCATGCATAGCATGCTTACGAGCATGTCATGCCTTACCATATGCATAATCAACCCCGAAGTCATCTTTCTTGATGGTGATGACATCACCTGGGGTGTATTGCTTGGTCTAATTCCCTTGCATCCTTTAGGACAAATATCATCCAATTATGAGTGAGCTAGCTTTTTTAATGTATAATTTTTTTACATCTCATTTGCAAGTGTGTCCCTTGACGAACTTAATGACTTGCCAGTAGTCACCTTAATTCTCATCCATTTTGCTCAGAGAATAAAATCACAGTTGTTCCCTACAACCTACCACATAACGAAGACAACTGGATCTCTTCAGTTTCAAGCCGAAGTTCTCCCTTAATGAAAACAACTCCACCTTGGACCTCATATCTTCTTTACTTGTAAAGATTTTCCCCTTACATATATGATCAATTGACAAAAATGTTTCCTCGAATGAGACTTCCTGCATTTTACCTGAATCAATGGAATAGAAGGCCTATGGAATTGCTTGCCTCGATCTAAGCTTGTCTTGTTCACTGGTGTTCTCAAATGAATCTATATGCGGGATGTTAATGTCAGGGCTGTTAGGACAGGGATGCTCACACCCAAGAAGTGGGGCTATTCACATCCTGAAAGTTAAGACCGGGGCTGTTAACATCTGAGAAATTAAGCCCGGGGTTGTTCACCTGTGGACTAACAACCTCCGAATTGTGGACATACCTATTGTTTTGTATGGGTTGCTCAACTCAAGGTTGGAAATATCCGGATTGTTCTCTGTCGGGCTGTTCATATCACCTCTATTTACACCAGGATTGTCTGATGGGTTGTTACCAGGCACATTCAAATCATGTGGAATTCCATTATCAACATCGTTATGCAGTGTTTCCATGGTGTCATAAGTTTCTCGAGTCATATAAGATGCTCGGTTCTTCTCATTTTGTAACACATATACCCGGAAAACTAATTCATAAAATCAAATAATTCTTGCCAGCCCAACATCGTTATGGATGAGCATCTCGAGCATTGCATTTTTCTCATTTTTAATGAGCTAATCACTAAGTTGTATCTCTTTCCCCTGACAAGCATCCCAATGCACTCATCCACTATCTTTCGCAAGCCATTATAGGTCATGCCTTGAATAGCCTCCCTTGTAACAACCTTCAACCAAAACCCCTCCAAACATTAAATACAGCTGAACAACTTTTGAAGACCTGATATTAAAATAGGAAACACCACATCAAACAACCCATCATAGCTACGTGAAAACAACCACTAACTCACCAAAAACAACCCGCATGCCTTGAAGACAATCCATAAAGGTTTCCAATTGCATTATAATGACCCAGCATGGGAAAAACAAGATACAGTGCATTCAGAACTAACTTTGCAAGACAACCCATGCCTTTCACACAACCTGTAACAGAATTGTTAAACAACCCGTAGCAGAAGACAAACAACCCATACACTAAAGACAGAGTCTAGACCAGACTACTAGGACCGCTTACGAAATAGCATAGCATCAACATAATGGAGTTAATAACCAATTCAGAAAGGTTCGATAGAACTCCTAACCCCTTCAAAACAATCCTTAGTAGTTAAAAAAACCCGTATAACTACAAAACAACCGTTACAGGCAAGTATAACCTGGCATGTAATACAACTCAATGGAAAAAAACAGCAGGTATGTTTCCTGGCACACATAATCACAAACACATCTCGTATGCTATCCAGGGACAATATCAAACAGCATGTATATGAAAAAGATTGACAAAAACATCACGTAAACGTCAACAAATCCATAACCTAAAGGCAAAAACCTAAATTTCATGCAAGAAAAACTCAAAAGCTTCAACCATTCTGCAACCTACTTTCATGAGATCTCTGAAAACACCAAAATAAAAGGTACCCATATATTATTTTTGGTATAAACGAACCTTTCAAACATCATGTTCCAGTATTCCATCGGAATCCAAGACATATATGTGATTTTTTTTTTTTAGCAGCAAGGTCTCGATTCGCCTTGAGTGAGAGTGGGTTCATGCTTTGTTTCTGTTCCGAACAAGCAAATGGCTAGATTTTGAAGAATTGTTTAGTTCATGTTGAAAGAAGGGTATAAACTTAATATCACATGCCCACGTGATTATATTTTGAAGAAGTTAAAGGTGTGGTTATATTTTGAAATGATTATTCAAAAGTGACTATTTGATGCAATTTTCACGTTAAAATAAAATGAAAATAAAAACAGATTAAAAAAAAAAAAGAGGTAACCCACAATACCACGCCCATCGCATCCCCTACAGTAGTTGTGAAATCGGCCCGCCGTCTCCTACAGTCTAGCTTGCTAAACCGAACTTGGTCTCAAACTGACCCGTCTGTCACTGTTATCTAGGTGGGTCAGCATGAAGTTCACTACCATGTTCCCAAGGAAGGTCTTTTTCTGGCACTGGTATACCGACAGCATCAAGTGTCGAGGATAGAGGTGGATCTCAGACGAATCACACCATCCAATCCAGAATGACGAAAACAATCGGGTGGTGATGTGTTTAAGGAAATTGCCAATAGAGAGGGCCTGTGACAAGATAACCCGAAATAGAAGAATTGAAATGAAAAGGTTTTTTTTTTCCCCTAATTGATGAATCTGGAATGGAAAATCTGATGTATTGTTCAAGAAGAGTTAGTTATTCCATATAATATGCTGAATGGAGATTCTTTGGAATGAGGATTCCAGCCGATTTAACAACCAAAGGTAATCGGTATTCTTAGAAATTGGATTGGAATGGAATGGGAACCTATCACACTATTGACTGTTTACGAGGAGCAAACTCTGAACAGCGGAACATATGACCATTCAGGTGAAAAGGCATCAAATGGCTACAATTTTTTCCTATCAGTTTCATGCTTAGTCAATCAATCCCATATTTTCAATCCAATTTGCATACCAATGCCAAGACTATCTTCTCCCCACGCCAAAGATCTGAGCTGCAAGATAGACAGATCAACATCTCAGCTGCACATCTGGCAACCAACCCATTCATGTTTAGAATATGAATGGAATTTGTAACAGAGCACACGTTTTGGCTGTTCAGGTTCTCATATTCCTCAGGATTATGTATGTACGTACTTTCTTATAAACATTTCTTGTCTCATTTCAAATGTATTCAAGTGAACCAAAAAGAATAACCAGAATTTTTTTGTTAAACCAATTCCATTCAAGGTAAATTCCAATTCCATCGGTTCTATTAAAAGGAACAAAAGTCACACTACACTGCAGTTATCTTGAAACTGAGCATCGTCTTGTGCAGCCTCCAGGACGTGCCGAATATTGGACAAGACCAGGAGTGAAAGTCTCCTGTACAAGGTTTGGCATGATCCAAGGAGAAATAGTAGGAAGGGAAAAGACCAGAATTCCAGAGCGTGTGAGAGGATTAAAAGAAACACGGAGACTCCAGTGCAGCAGATTAGGACAACGAAAAATGTGGAACTAGCAGCAAAAAAGACCCCTAAATCTAGCCCAT
>JAWZTD010029778.1:0-15121 GCA_035221335.1 Echites panduratus
ATCTTGGATGAAATCTTGGGTAAGTTTTAATGTGATTTGTGTAATGTTGATGAAGATGGTTTCCTTTGCATGAATCACATCACAAACTAGTGGCATATGAGGCTATCCCGTGTCGAATCCAATCAAGTGAAGGGTGGAGTTTGTAAAGAGGCGGTGTAGCATCCCTCCAAGCAGGCTAATCCGGCCCCTTCAGAATGTATTGGCTGACCATTTTTCCAACAGTGAGCTATTTTGTTCTTCTTCCACCTTACCTTGTATTTCTTGCAAAATTTAGGGGCCTTTTGTGTAAATAGTCCTCTCATTTTTATGCATTCGTTATCATTTAGAAATCAAAGAAAGCAAAACCCTTCTCTGCACATTTTGTGTTAGATTATTCTTGTGAGATTCTTCCAAGACTCTTATTTGATTCTTATAGAATTACACTAGGGCTATCAATTACTTGGGATTAAGGTATTGATTAGTCTTCCAAATCAAGAGAATGGTTGATGAGAGTTGCATCTCATAGGTTATTCCCATCTTTTGGTGTGAGTCGACTTCCTTGCCAAAAAGAAAAGAAGAAATCACATCATAAAGTTGTATCAGAGCTTTTGGTTCTTCATCAAATGTTTAACTATCTTTATTTTCTTTCTTGTTTTGTGCTAAGATCATTTTTTTTTCTTTGAAATCTTATGACCATATGTTTGTTTGTGTTTGTTCTTCTTAAATCTATCCTATCATTTTCTTGTGATCATTTGTTGTGAGAACCAAGCCTAAGGTAAAGAACAAAGGCTAGTTCTATGTGTTATGTGTTGTTCACCTGTTCATTTGATTCTCTACAAGACGTTGTGACAGATAGAGAGAGACTCTGAGATAAAAAAAAAATCTGTGACAAAAGAAGTGAAAAGGGCAATTGAACATTGTTGATTTGAACTTCAAATCTTTGTGATTATTGTTCAATACTTGATTGAGATAGTTGGGAAGCTGTGTTTGATTGATATTTATGGAATGTGAGAACTAGGAGGCTTGAAGTTTGCTTGGCATTGCATAGAAATTTAAGCTTAATTTCTTGACCTCTAGGAATTTGATAAACTTCCTTAGTGCTCCTTTTTATTATTATTATTCCTATTTGTGCTATCACTTGTCTTGAATAGATTGACCTATCATAAACTCTTTAGCTCTTAATTGTGGATTCTCATTGAATATTTGATTAATGTGTATATTACTTGATATAATTAAACTAAGTGAATTGCATTGCAATAGTGAATAGTATAAGAACTTAAAGAAGAGTTGAGTGATAAAAGGCAAGAGTGGAGAGTTTCATTTGAGTTGCAAAAGACTTAAATTGAATGATATACAAGCTAGTAAGTGAGGACCTTATTGTTGAGACATCATGAGCAGGGAAGTAACACCTTCAACCCAAGCTTCCAATATGGGAGTGGACCAAACACACTTATGGAAAGGATGGGCCTAGAAATTTCCAATAACATAAATGACATGGGAAGAAACATGGGAACAAGATTGGACTGAGTGAATTGAAGAATGGACAACTTGGAAATACCTACCCAATCTCACATGAGAAATCCTCAACTTGTAAGAGGAAAGGGAAGACGGAAGCAACCAAGGGTGCAACCGAAGCAGAGAAACATACATGATCAATATGATGGAGAAGAGAGGCAATTTGGGGATTATGATAACAAAGTAGAAGAACATTGGGGGAGTCAAATTAACAATAACACTCTTCTTTGATGATCCTAATGCCTATCTTGATTGGGAAAGGAGAGTTGATTTCATATATGAATGCCATCAATTCTCGGAGCCATTATGGGCTTCATGGACTACACCATTGCGTGGTGGCATCACATAGTGAAAGGAAGAAGCACCACCAATAGAAACTTAGGAAGAGATGAAGAGATAATTGAGGAAGAGATCTGTACCAAAACATTTTCCAAATTGATCTTTATCACAAGTTACAAACTCTAACACAAGGAACAAAGAGTGTTGAAGCCTAGTATAATGAGATGGAGATGACCATGATTAGAAGTAACCCTGAGGGAGAGAAACCGAAGCTACCATGGTGAGAATCTTACATGGCTTGAATAAGGAGATTGGAGACATTCTAGAATTGCAACAATGTGGATATGGAAGAAATCGTGCAAAAAGCCATCAAGATTGAGAAACAAGTCAAGAATCGGATTCACATTATGGGTAGGCAACACCACTTCTAAAACTACAAATGCATGCCAAAGAACAAGTAAGGAGTTGCAAAAACTCCTATCAAGGGTGAAGTTATCAAGCCTAAGGTTGTGGACACCAAGGATCTTTTAGGGGACAAAAGCTAAACACCACTTCATCGTCTTAGAGCTAGGGATGTTAAATGCTTTAAATGTCAAGGTTTTGGACACTATGATAATGAGTGCATAAACAAAACTATCATTATTATTGAAAATTGAGTTGTGGAATCATGTTGATTGATTGAAACTACCTTGCATAACCAACCGAAACCTTATAGATTGCAATGGTTGAATAATTGGAGATATGAAAGTGGGAAAGCAAGTGAGGATTTATTTTTCCATGTTGAAGTATAATGACGAGGTGCTATGTGACATGGTTCCTGTGCAATCTATACACTTGCTACTTGGGAGACCATGGAAATATGATAGGAGAGTCACTTTTGATGGCTTCAAGAACAAGTATACTCTTGAGTTTGGAAGAAAAATAATTCATTTGAACTCCATGAAACTTAGATGGATCAAAAGAAATTTTTTCAAAAGATGAAAGAATATTATGAGGAAAAGATAGAAAAGAAAATGAGAGAAAAGAAAGAGAGGCAAAAGGAGAGTCCAGTGGAATAAAAAGAGAGAAAAAGAAAGACTAGAGGGGACAAATTGAGAAAGAGAAGAGTGAGCAAGAAGAAAAGAAAAGAAAGGGGAAAGGCAAGAGTGAGAAGAAAGTGAGTTGAAGAAGGCTTTTGTTTCCATGAATCCAATGGAGTTGATAATGTATAAGCATTCTTTGATTACTATTTCTAATGACTCTAACACTTCAACATATTAAACATCAAATGGATTTCATTCTAGGTGCTCAACTAAAACACAAGGCCACATATAGTACAAATCCGGAGGAGGCCAAGGAGCTACAAAAGCAAGTGCAAGAGCTTCTTGAGAGAGGGTATGTGCTAGAAAGCCTAAGGTCATGTGCAGTCTAGGTGTTACTTGTACCAAAGAAAGATGGGACATGACTTATGTGAGTGCATTGCTGATCTATTAACAAAATCACTGTAAAGTATATCTTTCTCATTCCTAAACTAGATGATATGCTAGAAGAGTAGAGTGGAAGTGAATGCTTTACCAAAATAGATTTGAACAATGTACCAACAAATTAGAATGAAAGAAGGGGATGAACGGAAAACCTCTTTCAAAACTAAACATGGATTGTATGAATGGTTGGTGATGCCTTTTGGACTCACCAATGCACCAAACACATTTATGAGGTTAATGAATCATGTACATAGACAATGTATTGGTAAATTTGTTGTGGTCTATTTTGATGACATATCGGTATATAGTAAGAGCATTAATGCAAATGTTGAACAACAGAGAATTGTGTTTGAATTACTTAAGGAGGAACAATTATTTGCTAACTTGAAAAAATGTTCTTTTTGTTTGCCTAAAGTCACTTTTCTTGGATATATTGTTACTCCTAAAAGGAATACATGTGGATGAGGAGAAGATCAAAGCAATTCAAGAATGGCCTACACCTACAAGCTCAAGTGAGGTAAGGAGTTTCCATGGGTTGGTCTTTTACTAAAGGTTTGTTCCTAATTTTAGCACTATTGCAGCCCTCTTACAAAAATCATAAAGGTGAAGGTAAAATTTAGGTGGGATAAAGAACAAGAGCAATATTTTCAAATGCTAAAATCTTTAGTGCCCCGATCCTTTCTCTCCCTAATCTCTCCAAAGTCTTTGAAATTGAATGCTATGCCTCTGGGGACGATTGGAGCCTTGCTTATGCAAGCCCATAGCTTATTTTAGTGAAAAGTTAAATGGTGCTACTTTAAACTATTCTACCAATGATAAAGAACTCTTTGCTTTGGTTAGGTCCTTGGAGCATTGGCAACACTACCTTCAGCCAAGGGAGTTTGTCATCCACTCAGATCATGAGTCATTGAAGCATCTAAAAAGAGAACAAAAGCTAAGAAAAAGACATACAAAATGCATGGAGTTCATCGAGATGTTTCCCTACATCATCAACTACAAGCCAGCGAAGGATGTAATGGTAGATGCACTCTCATGAAGGTATGTTGATGGTGATCTAACTTCAAAGATATCTAGTGGACCTATTACAAAATCAAGAGTTTCAAAGTTGAGACAAGCTTTGGTGTCATTTGACAAAGAAGGGAAGATTTGATTGACTTTGATGCTATCTTTGAGAGGATGACACCTGAAGATGAATTGGAATCAGGTAGATGTTTGAATGTGATCAAGGTTCAAGACTTTGGTGAAGATAAAGATGCATTTTCTAGCCATAAAAATGTTGTAGTTCCATAAATGCACAATAGCAGGAAAAAATAAGAAAATTTTTCCTAAAACGCAATCCAGGGTCCAAGCACATCGTGCAAAATTGATAATAAGAAGATCATACCGTTTTGGAGTTCATACTAAACGAAAAGACTTTGATTTCTTCGAGCTTAGGCATTGCCATTTTCTAAAAGGCCCTCTACTGCTATCCACAGAGTAAGGCTTCATGGATTGAGGTAGGCTTGCTAGAATCTAAAACCTTTGAAATGAATATTCAGAAGATTGATGATGATGACAGAGAGTTTTTCTATCTTGAGAGAAAAGACGGAAGCAAGGGTTTTAATCAGATAGGTTAAAAACTAGAAAACCCTAGAAGATTTTTTTTTTCTATTTATATATAAAAACCACGAAATTTAATATAATTAGGAAATCTAATTATAACTAAAAAATATTCAAAATATAATATCGTGATCTTGAGCTCATCAAAAATTGATTTTAGTTTCCTTTTTTAAAATCTTATTAAAAGAAAAATTAGCCAATTCAATTGAAAACATAATTCAATGAATTTGGACAAAAATTTCATATTTATTGAATCTATTCAATATGGATTAAAAAGCCAGTGACTTCTTTGTTTTAGTGTGTGACCCTGTAGGTTCACTTAACATTGGTAGCGAGCCCAAGCCCACAAGTGATAAGCGGCCTCTAGCAAGACATCATGACTACCCAAGTAAGTAAAATAGTTGGTTTGATTTTAACCTATTTTATAGTCTAATATTTAATCCCTTTGTCACATAATATTCGGATTATGCATAAGGCATAGATTAAGTCATCTTTATATAGCTTAATCATTTGTTTCTTGATCTTTAATTAAACTGTCTAAACAAATGATATTAATGATGCTTTATTAGTTCATTCCAGCACGGCCATGCATTTCACAGTGTAAATCATCAAAGCCTAAGGATATTTCACTTAAAATGAGCGAGTCAAATCTAATCTTTTTCATTCACATTTCTATTTATGATTCATACTATGAACAACTAAATCCTACATACCCATCCAGTTAAAGACAACTTTAGACTAAGTTAGGACATGGAATTCCTCACATAGAAATTCATGATGAAATTAGGTCGAGAGACTCAAATATGACTATAAAGACTAGAAGTACTTAAATATAACATATTCATGATCAGTAAAACATGATCATCAAGGAGACTACATACTCTTCTTAATTTATTATTGTTGGAACAATAATAAACAAATTGGGACTATGCAGAATAATATATCTATTGCCAAAAGGGTTATACTGCTAAGTCACATACTTAATGACCAAAAAGCAAACAATATTATTCATGGAAATAATAGATATAATAAATCAATCTCATATATAACATCAAAATGTATAAATTCGAATTTATGTCATTGTCCTAGTACACAATACTATAAAAAAAATGCTCAAGAGGTCCTTGGAAAAACATTTGAAGAAGCATTGAGGAAGAATGGAAGTTTGGAAAACCAAATGGTTGAAGATTGAGGGTTGTCCGACTCTAGCACTACTCTGTCCAGCATCGAAAGGCATAGTCTAGAGAGCTAGGCAGCTTGTGGAGGTGACTTGGTTGATTTCCAGAGAGTTTTGTGTTGTGTCTGACCCTGTGTCGGGCACTAGATGCTCTCCATCCCAACTACATTTTGAAGTGTTTTTTTGGTCCTTGTGACTTCTAACAAGGATTTTTTTTTATGTATTTTACATCTTAATTATGAATTATCTAGTTTTTATCAATCTTTTGGCTATAAATACTTCCTTATTATGTATTTCAGACATATTATATCTTTGAATAAAAAACAACTTTCTCTGTTGATGATGTGATTTTTCCCGACTCTTTTTTGTATGAATTTCGATGCACACCTAAAGACAAGATTTCACCTCAGGTTGGTTTGGATTAGTTAGAATGACCTGTGAGATTCATATCTCATCAACCATTCTCTTGAATTGGAGGACTAATCAATACCCTAATAAAAGTGATTGATAGCTCTAGTGTAATTCTAGAAGAAGCCTAAAAGAGTTTTGTAAGAATCTCACAAATGGAATTTTTGTCACAAAGTGAGTAGATGAGGTTTCTTCCTTTTGAGTTCTTGAATAATGAATTTCAAACAAAATACTGTCTTTATGATGTGATCCCTTTTTTGGCGAGTAGGTCGTAATCGCATCGAAGACATTATTTCACCTAGGTTTCAGTTTGGATTAGTTAAAATGACCTATAGTGATGAGATAGATTCCCATCAACCATTCTCTTTATTTGGAAGACTAATCAATACCCTAATCCCAAGTAATTGATAGCATTAGTGTAATTCTACAAGAATCCTAGAAGATTTTTGTAAGAATCTCACAAAATCAAATACCTAATATGATCGCCAAACCTTTTCCTTTTTTTTCAATATGGACTAAATCAGTATGAGATTTATTAAATCTTTTAGGTTAAGTTTAGTTAGGCCCACAAGCCCATTAGGGTTAAACCTAGAATAAATTGATTATAATTCTAATTTTAGTCAGCAGCTTATTGGCGTCTTATTTTCCAGCTTCAGATAACAGAGGTAACTTTCCAGACTTTCCTGGGAATCTCGAAACAGAAAGATTATCGGAAGGAATCTAGGTGGGTAAGTTATACATCAAATCCTAAGAATATTTTTATATTTATAGACTATTAGGAATTGCTTAGGAACTTTTTGATTCATAGAATATTAATTTCCGTAGGTGTCAGGAAGGGCTTTTAATTGTGTAATTTAATCAGTCAAGATTCACATTGAGAGGTGAGTAATTGGAATCTTCTTTATTTTGATCTGCATAAAAAAAGGATTAATCTGATTTTAAGATTTGTTTGATGAAAATTTGTTTTGGTTTGGATTTCTGTAGTGTGTTCAGGGTTCTGTAAAAAAAAAGAAATCAAATGACTTTTGTCCTGTGATGTTACTCTTTGCGAATAGTAGAGAATATATATATATATATTTATAATGACTTCTCTTAACTATTGTTCCGTGTAACAGAGGAAAATAAAACACTGACATATCTTTGTGTTTCAATTTCCGTGCAAAATTGTTAAAAGAAAGAGAACAAGTATGCCAACTTTATGTAAACAAAAGTCATATTTTGTTCTCTGGTTCAATTTAATCTCTATTATATTTTAATTGATTTTGTTTTTAGATTTCATTTTGATTGGTTTTAATTTATATTGATATATATATTTTAAGGAATAAAAGAGGTTAAGTTAAAGCTAGAATTTTTATAGAGTGAGAAATGTGTTTTTGGTTTATGATTTATAATTAATTGAAAATGCTTTGTTTTTGGCTCAAGATGATATATTCGACTGTTGGAGGAACATATTCCACTTTTATCAGTTTTGAACCAATTGGGCATGGTGAAAAAGCCCATCTGTTTGTCACTCAGGCCTACCTAGCGGGATAAACAGTTAGAACTAAATTAAGTATTTGACCAACATGTTCGTATTTACCTTGAGCCATAAATTATTAGTTAGTGTTTTAATACTCTATTTGAATTTTGAAGGTTCTATTGATCCAGAGAAGGCCGAAAAGTGGATAAGGGAATTGGGAAAGAATTTTAGAGTACTTGAAGTCTCGGAGGGTGCGAGGGCGGATTTAGCAATTTCATTTCTGAGTCTGACTGGTGAGGCCGAGAAATGGTGGGAGGGTGTAACACCGGCCTATACCCTCACTAATCATTCCCCAACTTGGGATGTGTTCAAGAAAGTTTTTCTGCCTAGGCTTTTAGCTCACTTTTACTCACCCCTGCTAATTTAGAAGTTTCAGGAAGTGAGAGTGGTGAATATTTAGACTTTTATTAGAGAATTCTTGATCTATTATTATTATAGATTTATTGAGATGAATTTATGTTTTTTTTGTAGAACTTTAAATTTGAGATTGTATTTTCTTTTCTATTTGTAAGGATTGAACTGTAGAAAAGAAAAAAAATTAAGACCATTATTTATATAAAGAATATTGTTTTTGTTATTTGTTGAGGCTTAGAACTTGGGGGAAATACCTTACAGGTTCAGATGTGTTTCACCTCGGTTTCGTGGGGTGACATATAGGGGTATCAGAGCATGGCATTAGATCATTAGGAAAATTTTAAGTATTTGATTTATAGGATCTGGAATTAGTTGGGAGAGTTGATTTGTTGTGAAGATAGTAATTTGTCTGGGATATGTGATTTAAGCCTGATTTTGTGTTATTATTATAATTTGTATTTAATTCTATTTATTTAATTACTTTTTTTTGGTTTAGAATGGTTGGCTCAAATAACAGTAATGAGTCGGTAAGTTCAAGGCCTTCAGGTTAATTTGTGTCCAAGAGGAAGTATGTCGAGCTACTTAACGAATGGGTCGATATTACATTAGTGTGTGAGGATATGAAGGAAAAGGTAGAACAGTTAGAGAAAGATAATTGATATTATGACCATTATTTGAAAGAAGCCAACTCCCAACGAGCGAAACTTAAAGCTGAGGTAGAGGAACTCAAAAGGAAGAAAACAGCTCAGGAGATTGAACTTACACAAACTATGGGAGGTGTGATAGAGCTAGAGAAGCAGATTACCCATAAGAATATTGAAGTTGAGGAACTCAAACTTAAGCTACAAGCTGAGGAGAATAGAAGACAATCTCAGCCTCTGATTGGTTATGCCATTTACAACCTCCATTCTCCATCTAAATGGATTGGAGGGAAAATCACCATTTGTTTTTTTGAACTGACCATCCAAATTAGTGGCAGCATTCAGAAATGTTTGTTTTGATTGGAAAATCAGAGCATCCATTCCTTCCACACACGGCTGCCGAATTATATCAAATTTCGTTCAAAAAAAAATCAACGTGCAAGTTTGAAAATAACATCAATCCTATAATCAATTACTTCAAATCCCATGATCGATTGTAGTATCAATTAGATGACATACAAAAATTTTACCTGTTCGTCCAACTATGCCATTCTCTACTGTAAAAATTATAAAGAAACCAACTGTTCTTTAAATAACCATCCACATCTTTTAATCCAGACGCAAACCAAGATAAATCCTCACCTTTGCTACTCAATGAAACCCAATAGAAAATGCAAACCAAATACCACCTACAAATTCAAATGTAGCTCGGTTGCTCCAGATCTGAAGATTTTGGGCGTTTGCGGTTTCGTCTTAAGATTTGTTCGTGACTGGCATCCCCAGCAATGTTAGCTGTTCCATCACCGAGTACAACTTGGAAGAGAATCAGCAGCTCAGATTCGTCCTCTGATTTGATGGAGCAAGCAAAAGTAAATGTTGTTAGAGGGTGTGATTTGAATTTACAGAAGATTGCGAGCTGGAGGAATTTTGATATGTTTCATCACCTGCAAATTCAATGCTTCTGGGGAAGGTGGTAAAAGTAGTAAAGAATCTTCACTGTAGCAGTCAGAAATGAGGGATGAAAGTGCACTGTTGGGAGCCGGGTCTCCATTCGGGTATGGGTCAGGTCCATTCTTTTAAGTGGAGAATGTCTACCAATCCAAGCAAACAACCAAATGAATGGGATGACACCACTCAATTGAGTGGTGTAACCAATCAATGCCTTAGTCTAGTATTGGGAATTAGAAAATATCCATAGGAATCAATTTGATATTTTTGTTGCTTTATTTGCTTTCAGAAAAAAATTGGATATGGAATATGGGATATTATGATTTGACATTATGTATTTCTGCATTAGTAAAGTTATTTTAATAAATTTTATGATATTTAATTTACCTTCTTCTATGGCGAATATTTTGGTTACATACTATCAAATGTTATTGTTTATACTCAAAAGACTAGTTAGATTTAAATTTCCTCTTTATTGGGTATTGAATTAGATGGCTTGGCGTTGTGCAACCTCTCAAAGACATAACCCTGCAGTTGCTAGAAACTCAAGAGATAGTGAGGACTGGATATACCTTTGGTTGGGCTCGTTGGATGAATACCTTCTATTAGGAAGAATGAAGGTCCACCGTCAACAGGCCAAACTCAGACTCCTACTATGGCTGCGGCACCTATGCATCCAGATTTGGTATCTGCACTTTTAATGATGGCCTAGACTATGCAAGCACAACAACAACTACAAGTGGAACAACAAAGGCATCAAGAGGAACAAGATCAAAGAAATAGGAAAGCAGTTGATAGTGTGAGGGTCTTCTATGAGAGACTTCGCAAGGCAAACATGTTGAATTTTGAATTGGCTATTGATCCAGAGAAGGTCAAAAGTGGATAAGGGAATTGGAAAAAAATTTTAGAGTACTTGAAGTCTCGGAGGATGCGAGGAAGGGTTTAGCAATTTCATTTCTGACTCTGATTGGTTAGGCCGAGAAGTGGTGGGAGGGTGCAACACAGGCCTATACCCTCACTGATCATTCCCCAACTTGGGATGTGTTCAAGAAAGCTTTTCTAGACAAAGAGAGTTCTTCACTTTGAAGCAAACAGAGAATATGCCAGTGGTGGAGTATGCAGCCAAGCTTAATGCTTTGGGACACTTCGTTCCAGAACTAATTTCAAATGAAGGGTTGTTACTTCGATTTTGAGAAGGTTTTCTATGAAGAATTCAGGGTAGCATGTCTGCATTTCGATCTCAAAGGTATGAGGATATGTATGAGACTGCCCTTAGCGTGGAAGCTGACCTTAACAAAGTTGATGCTGCCTGAGGAAACAAATGGACAAGACCCATTGAAGATCATGGTAGAGCATCAAAAGTTTTAGCAAGAGATCAATATTTGGGAAAGAAACGTCACCAAACCAAGAAAAACTCAACCAAGGATCAACTACAACCTTGTGATAAGTGCAAATGTATTCTTCCTGGGGATTGTAGATGGAAGACTGGTGCTTGTTTCCGTTGTGGAAAGATAGGACATAAGATAGGTGAATTCAATTCTTAGGCAACGTCGGCAGTCACATCAGGAGAGTCAACAAAACAAAAGCCAAATGCTAGAGTTTTTGCTTTGACCAAGGCTGATGTAGAAACTGCAAGTGATGTGGTTACATTTATCAACTTGGTTAACTCTATACTTGCTAGAGTTCTTTTTGTCTGTGTTGCCATTCATTTATTTCTCAAAAATTAGTTGCAAGGCTTCAAGTTACACCTGTTCAATTGGACGATCCCCTTACAGTGTCTGTGCCAAGTGATAAAGTATTGATATCTAAGTCGATACTTTGGAATAATACTATTCAAATTGATGATGTGGAATTTAAAGCTGATCTTATTCTAATTGATATGAGAGATTTCGATGTGATTTTGGTTATGGACTGGTTGTCAAATAACAAAGCCCATGTGGATTGTCGGGGAAAAAAAGTTTAAGCTCTTAACTTCAGGAGATTCAGAATTAGTATTTTAGGGTGGTTTGGGTGACAGTCATAGAAACTTAGTGTCTATTATTTCTTCTATGAATTCACAAAAATCTTTATTCAAAGGATGCGAAGGTTATATAGCCTATGTGGTGATTCAAAGAAGTAAGTTAAACTTGAGGATATACAAGTAGTCTCGGAATACCCTGATGTGTTTCCGAAGGAGTTGCCTGGTTTACCACCTGAAAGAGAAATAGATTTTTAGATCAATTTGGTCCCTAGAGTAGAATCTATTTCTAAAGCTCCATATAGGATGGCCTCGGCAGAGTTGAAAGAGTTAAAAACACAGTTATAGGAACTTTTAGACATGAAGTTTATAAGACCTAGTGTATCTTCGTGGGGAGCCCCAGTCCCTTTTGTGAAGAAAAAGGATGGCAGCTTGAGACTTTGCATTGACTATAGAGAGCTAAACAAGATCATCATTAAGAATAGGTACCCATTACCTAGGATTGATGATTTATTTGATCAACTAAGAGGAGCTCGGGTATTCTCTAAGATTGATTTGAGATTTGGTTACCATCAACTAAGGATTAGGTAGACATATATTCATAAAACTACTTTTCGAACCAGGTATGGGCACTATGAATTTTTAGTGATGCCATTTGGTTTGACTAACGCTCCTGCAGCAAGTATGGATTTAATGAACACAATAGTCAAAGAGCAACTAGATAAATTTGTCATAGTTTTATTGATGATATAATGATTTATTCTACTTCCGAAGAGGAACACATGAAACATCTAAGGGTGGTTTTGCAAATCTTAAGGAAAGAACAACTATATGCGAAACTAAGCAAGTGTGAATTTTGGTTGGATAGGGTTGTATTTCTTGGACATGTGGTTTCTGGAGAGGGTATTTCAGTAGATCCCAAAAAGATTGAGGCTATTTGAGTTGTTTTTGTTTTAAAAATTTGGAGACATTATCTTTATGGTGAGCAGTGTGAAGTTTTTACAGATCATAAGAGTTTGAAATACCTATTCACTCAGAAGGAGTTGAATATGAGACGAAGAAGGTGGTTAGAGTTACTCAAGGATTATGACCTGAAGATTAGTTACCACCCAAGAAAGGCGAATAAGGTTGCAGATGCTTTAAGTAGGAAACCATTCGGAAGGTTGACAACTATGATCACACAACAAGAACAGCTGGTAGCTGAATTTGATAAGTTGGAGATTGAGATGGTCTCAACTGATAAGGAATACCTTACTGCACTATTGGCATAACCTAGTTTGCTAGAGCAAATCAGGAATGCTCAAGAAAATGATGCAGTTTTGATGACTAAAGTCGGTAAGCCAGAATTTGAGAAACACGGCGATGGAAGTTTGAAGTTTCAAGGATGACTCTGTGTGCCCAATGATGTTGAATTAAAGACTAAGATACTTAATGAAGTGCATAATTCCAAATTATTGGTTCATCCTGGAGGTACGAAGATGTTATAGAGATCTCAAGAGAAATTTTTGGTGGAATGGTATGAAGAAAGAGATCGCAGAGTATGTTTCAAAGTGTCTCGTGTGTCAACAATTTAAAGCAGATGAAACCATTAGAAATACCAATTTGGAAATGGGAGCATATCACCATGGATTTTGTGGCAGCTTTAATTAGAACTAGAAATGGAAAAGACAAAATTTGGGCTGTCGTGGTTCGATTAACCAAGACTGCATATTTAATTCCAATGAAAATTTCATCATCAATAGATGAGCTAGTGAAAATGTATATCTATACTATAGTGAGGCTATATGGAGTCACTATGAGTATAGTGTTAGATAGGGACCCTCGGTTTGTTTCACGGTTTTGGAAAAGTTTTAACCAAACATTGGGAACTACAATAACTCTTAGTATTGCTTTTTTCCCACAAACAGATGGTCAATTAGAGAGGACAATCTAGATCTTAGAGGATATGTTGAGAGCTTGTGTAATGGATTTTAAGGGGAGTTGGGTTGATTACCTAACATTGGTGGAGTTTTCATATAACAACAGCTTTCAAGCAAGTTTAAGGATGACTCCATATGAAGCTCTCTATGGACTCAAGTGTAGGTCACCATTATGTTGGGATGAAATTGTAGAAAAACAAATCACTGGTCTAGAACTTGTGCAAATCACCTTGGAGAAGGTACCTATAATTTAGGAAAGATTAAAGGCAGCTCAGGATTGCTAGAAGCGTTGGACTGATAGCAAAAGGAGACCCTTAGGGTTGGGAGAAAAGTCTATTTACTTGTTTTGCCTTCAAAAGGTGTATTTCGCTTTTGGTAAGAATGGGAAGCTTGCTCCTAGATATATTGGACCTTATGAAATATTGCAACGAGTTGGAGATTTAGCTTATCAGTTGGCTTTGCCCCTTGCTCTATCGCGGGTACATGATGTATTCCATGTGTCCCAATTAAGAAAGTATATAAAAGATCCTAGTCATGTTCTTGAGATTGAGTCACTGCATGTTAATGAAAGTATGGCGTACGAAGAATTCCCTTTAAGGATCATGAACCGTAAAGATCAGGTTTTGAGAAGGAGAACCATACCTTACGTTAAGGTACAATAGTTTAACTATACACCCCAAGAAGCCACTTGGGAGCTTGAGGAAGATATGAGACAGAAGTACCCACACCTTTTTGATCAAGGTATGTCAATTTTTGAGGATAAAACTTTTAATTAGTAGGGGAGAATATGACGTCCCGACCTTTTTTTTTTTTATATGGACTAAATCAGTATGAGATTTATTAAATCTTTTAGGTTAAGTTTAGTTAGGCCCACAAGCCCATTAGGGTTAAACCTAGAATAAATTTATTATAATTCTAATTTTAGTCAGAAGCTTATCTGTGTCTTATTTTCCAGCGTCAGACAACAGCAGCAACGTTCTAGACATTCCTAGGAATCGTGAAACAGAAAGATTATTGGAAGGAATCTAGGTGGGTAAGTTATACATCAAATCCTACGAATATTTTTATATTATAGACTATTAATAATTGCTTAGGAACTTTTTAATTCATAGAATATTAATTTTCGTAGGTGTCAGCAAGCTCGTTCAATTGTCTGATTTATCAGTCAAGATTTACATCGAGAGGTGAGTAATTAGAATCTTCTTTATTTTGATCTGCATAAAAAGAAGGATTAATCTGATTTTAAGATTTGTTTGATGAAAATTTGTTTTGGTTTGGATTTCTGTAAAAAAAAAAAATCACATGACTTTTCTCCTATGATGTTAGTCTTTGCGGATAGCAGAGAATATATATATAACGACTT
>JAWZTD010029808.1:0-15117 GCA_035221335.1 Echites panduratus
ATAAAGTCAATCTCATAAATACATTTCAAGCAAAAAAATACAAATTATGTCATTGTACTAGTACATAACACTATCAATGGTTACTTCATTTTGATTGATTTACATACTTTTTTGACTATTACGGTATCTAAATATCTTGATATAATTGTGGAATGGTTTGAGGGATTTAAGTAAGAAATTTATGGCCAACATATTTTGCTAGCATATGTGCATTTAAGACTTTGGATTTTGATGTAAACATACTTTCGGCAATGGATCTTAGTACATTGAAAATTGTTATATTTGGCTTTATTTTTCATTGATTAAATAATTGTGTGACTTTGTTTATTTTGAATTGCATGATTGTTTCATTTCAAAAAATGTACTTAATATTTTGTTGGTTTTGGTGCCTAAATATTTTTATAGGATTGGTTTTTGGTTTGAATTTTAGTCAGAAATTTGTGGCCAATATTTTAAGGTACATGAGTAGATGTTATGACTTTGTGTTTTAAGGCTGGAAAACAAACTTTTGATTGTGGATCTTACTGCACTAAACATTATTGTATTTTGGCTTTTATTTGAATGATGCAAATAATATTCTGAATTGGTTTATTTTGAAAGATATGGTTTTTTGAATTATATACATAATTTTGTTATAGTTTTGATTTCTAAATTTTTTGATAGAATTGTGGTAAGGTTTGAAGGCTTTAAGTATGAAATTTGTGGCCAACTTTTTTTTTTTTTTCCTACTATAGACTTAGTTAAGATTTTGAGTTTTGAGGTTGTAAAGCATACTTTTGTTGATGGAACTTAGTACAGTGAAAGATGTTGTACGGTGGCTTCATTATTGATGATGTAAATAATTGTCTAAATTGGTTTGTGTTTGAATTGCATGATTTCTTTATTTCGAATGATGTTACAACTCCAGGTTTTGAGGTTGGAAAATAGATTTTTGATAGTGGATTTAACTGCATTAAACATTGTTGTATTTTGGCTTTTTTTTAATGATGTAAATAATGTTCTGGATTGGTTTATTTTGAAAGGTATGGTTACTTTGGTGTAATTTCCTAAATATTTGGATAGGTTTGGGGATTGGTTTCAAGGCTTTAAGTCTGAAATTTGTGGCCAACATTTTCAAGTAGTTTAGTAGCAATTAAGACTTTTGGTCTAGAAGCTACGGCTTATATAAAAGTCAAAGCAGACCTAGCGATTACAATGAAAGATATATCTAATATCTTCAACCAGTTGAATTATACTAATTTGTATCTTCAACACTTAGGATCTCATATGCATAAAGAATCTTTAGAACCAATTATAAAACCACCTTCAGAGGTTAAAGGTTTTAAATTAGGTAACTCATCAAATAATGAGTTAATTAAAGCTCTTGAGAAAAAATTAGAAAAACTTAATATAAGTGTTTTACAAAAAGAAGAGCTTGTTGATAATAAGTCAAAATCACAATCAGAACAATCAAATAATAGTTCTAAAGATAATTCCTCAAATGAATCTTCGGTTCAGAAATTACAGGAAATTCAAGATAATTTTCTTGAAAAAGCAGAAGTAAATAAACTCAAATATGAGAAAAGAAGGTTGGATCATCATTATTATAAAAGACCAACCCCTTCAGATATAATATTTGAAGAAAATGACAATTATATTCATAATTCTTATCATTCTAAAACCATTTATGAATGGAACATAGAACGATTATCTGATGCAGCAATACATAATTTACTCAATAGAATGCTTATGTATTCCACTATTTGCAAACAGTCAAATAATACTGACCAAAATATTGTAAATATGATTACCTATGGATTTACAGGTATTCTTAAAAGGTGGTGGGATAATACACTCCCACTGCAACAAAATATATAAAATAATGACTGCTAAAAAGATTGTAAAAACAGAAGAGGAAACACGGTCTGAAGATTTTGATTGTGTATATACATTAATAAGCACAATCTTAGAACATTTTACAGGTCAAATATTTGACCATGGTGAAAGAGTAAATACACTTTTACAAAACCTAAAATGTAATTCTTTAACAGATTTTAGGTGGTATAAGGATGTATCCCTATCCAGAGTCACTCATTTAAGTGACAGTAGTAGTGAATATTGGAAGTCCAAATTTATAGACGGACTACCATATTTATTTCATGAGAAAGTCAAAAAGACTTTAAGAGCAAAAGGGAATGGAATTTCAATCCATATGCTTATTGCACATACGGATACCTTATAGGAGTCTGTGTCCAAGAAGGCTTGGCAATATATCAAGATATTAAATTGAGAAATCAACTCAAAAAACAAAGGATCACAGAAAAGAAACAGATAGGAGAATTTTGTGACCAATTATCTTTCGATATAACAAAAACAAATAAAATCTCTAAAAAGAAAGAAAAGAGATATTCTTCTTTTAGAAGAAAAAAGAGGAAAAAGCCCTCAGAAAAAATTAAATCATTTCCTAAAAATTTTAGGAAAAAAAAAATCCCTAACTATAGGGTAAATTGTAATTAACGAGGCAGGTTTGGTCACTATGCTAATCAGTGTAGAACTAAAAAGAAAATAGAGGCTTTAGAAGATGAAGACCTAAAATTAAAACTAAGTAAAATATTACTTAGTGATGATGAAAATTATCCAGAACAAGATAATCCAGAAGATTATTACTCTTCTACAGACTAAAAATATCATTGTAATTCTGAGACAAATTAGTATAAACAAATAGATGAAATGAGTAGAACAATTTGTACTCTATCACAAAATCAAGAAGACTTGATTAAATTAGTAGATCAAGTTAATGATCCTTTAATAAAAAATGGCTCTTATTGAAAAATGTATAAGCTCAGAAAAGCAAAAAGAGGAAGAATATAAATCTCCTCAGGAAGTCTATAAAATGACTGAAGTTTATAATAGACTTCAAAAGAAGAAAGAATCTCCAATATCAATAAATGATCTGAAAAGAGAGATAAATGAACTTAAGTCAGAAATAATTGACTTAAAGTTAAAAAATAAAGAGATAGAAAATAGATTATCTCTTATAGAACAAAATAATGCTCAAAATCCTTCTTCTTCTAATTTAAAATAAGAAAAATTAGTTGAATATTTGAATATTATTCAACAACTAATATCCCAAAAATGGTATATTAAAATCAATATAATGATAAATCAGGAACATATCGTTTCTAATTTAATAGCTCTAGTTGATAGTGGGGCAGATATGAACTGTATCAATGAAGGAATTATTCCTACTCAATATTTTGAAAAAACAGTTCAAAGCCTTACTTCGGCTAGTGGAAATAAACTTCCAATAAAATACAAACTTTCAAATGTATAAGTTTGTAATAAAGAAGTATGTATAAATACTTCATTTCTACTTGTTAAAAATTTATCACAACATGTGATTTTAGGCACTCCTTTCTTAAATGAAATCATGCCTATTCAAGTAGATAATTCAGGAATATTTGCTGAATACCAAAAAAGTAAAATTTACTTTGAATTTATTTCAGACCCGCAAACAATTATATTATCTGAGTTAAAAGGGATTTTGTTAAAACAAAATCAAATTAATTTCTTAAATGAAGAAATTAAAATTATGAATATTAGAGAAAATCTTTCTAATTAAAAAATAAAAGAAAAAATTTCTAATATAGAAATTAAATTTCATAATGAAATTTGTAATAATTTACCAAATGCTTTTTGGAATAGAAAAAAGCATATAGTAGAACTCCCTTACGACGAACGGTTCGATGAAAGGGATATTACTACCAAGGCTAGACCATGCCAAATGAATCAAGAATATCTAGATTTATGTCAAAAGGAAATAACCAGCCTTTTAAAAAAGAAGTTAATTAGAACTTCTAGTTTACCTTGGACCTGTACTGCATTTTATGTTGACAAACATGTAGAACAAGAAAGAGGAGTTCCAAGATTAGTAATGAACTATAAACCTCTCAATAAGGTCTTAAAATTTATAAGATATCCAATTCCTAACAAAAAAGATTTTTTAGATAGACTGAATAAAGCTTTGATATATTCAAAGTTTGATTTAAAATCTGGTTATTGGCAGATTCAAATTAAGGAACAAGACAGATATAAAACTACATTTGTTGTTCCAAATGGGCATTATGAATGGAATGTTATGCCTTTCGGATTAAAGAATGCTCCTTCTGAGTTTTAACATATCATGAATGATATCTTTAATCCTTATTTAGACTTTATAATAGTCTATAAAGATGATATTTTGATATATTCTCAAAATATTGAACAACACTTTAAACATCTTAGAGTGTTTCATCATTTAACACTAACAAATGGGTTAGTAATATCAGCTCCTAAAATGAAAATCTTTCAAACTAAAGCAAGATTTTTAGTACATAACATTTACAAGATTCTTAGGAAGTCTTAATTATATTTCTTCCTTCTATAAAAATTTATCAAAAGATACTACTATTTTATATACTAAAATTTAAAAAGATATCTAGTCCTTGGATTGACAGTCATACTGCTGCAGTCAGAAAAATTAAACAAAAGGTTAAATATTTACCTTGCTTAAAACTAGAAAATCCATTATATGATAAAATAGTGGAAACAGATGCCTCAGATATAGGCTATGGAGGGATTTTACCAAGAAGAATTGGTTAGATATACTTCGGGTAAATGGAATCAGACTCAACAAAACTATTCAATAATTAAGAAAGAAAAGCTTTCTATTGTAAAATGTAAGATGATTTGTTAAATAAGAAATTCTTATTAAGAATTCATTGCAGTGCTGCCAAACAAATCATTGAAAAAGATTTTAAAAATTTAATATCTAAGAAAATATTTTCTGGATGGCAAGCACAATTATCTGTATTTGATTTTAATATTGAATATATTAAAAGTGAATATAATTCATTGCCTGACTTCTTAACCAGTGAATTTCTACAGGGTACATGAAGAAAAATGCCAAAAAAGAAGAATAAAATGAATAAATACAGAGGCAGAGGCAACAGAGAAGGAAATACTTCCTCTAGGGGATCATCCTCTACTAATAGAGGAATGGGAAGAAATTCGACCCCAAAAAGCTTACAGACCTAAAAGAATATTTAGGCAAAGCTTCAAGATCAAGAGAAAAATCTCCTGAACAAAACCAAGTCTCAATAAAAGACGTGGTAAGTTCAGAACAGGTATATTCTGAAAGCATAGTACAAGAAGAAATTCTTCCTATTGAAATAGAAGATTTAACATGGATAAATGATCCATGGTATTTGATGCAAAAATATTTAGGTCAAAGGTCATATCCGACTAGAGAATATAAGCCGAGGATGTTTTACTCTACCATATTGGAGAGTACAAGCTCAGCAAAAATCATATATTTCTATCATAATGGAAATATTGCATCAGGAGTCATTGACTATAGCAAATGTGCTATTTTAAAAGTCATGAATCTGGAAGATTGGGGAGTGGACCCATTTAAAACCAGAATAGTCAATAATAAATTGGCTATAACCCCAGAAGGGTCTTCTTATCAATATAATTATTTTGATTATATTGATGCATGGACAAATGTGTTCTATTATAAAAATCCTAAGAAAAAACATTCTTGGTTTTTTCAATTCAGTAAAGAATTCTTTCTGAAAACTAAGACCATTCCTATGTGGTTTTATGCTTGGTGGAATAAATTTGGTCCACAATTAGAACTACTAGCCGATATAATTCAAGCAAAATAAGAGGATTGGGTAGAAAATCATCCATTTCTAAGCTCCACAGGTCATATTTTACCTAGTTAATGTATAATGTCTTATTGTGCAGAATTCACCATGCCTTGGATTTTCGGAAATGGTCAGTTACTATATCCAAAAATAAGTTGGATATGCATGCCTTTTATATGACATTACACTTCAGATGGTGGTTACAATGGCCTGTTGAGAAAACCACCAATGAAATAGAAGAAAAAACAAATTTATACATTGATGAATATTTCAATGGAAAGGCCAAATTAGTCTTTCATAAAGAGCTGAAAAATAAGTATGACTTTTCAGAAATCAGGTCATACTATGAAAAAAAAAAACCCTCATATGGGTAAAGAAGAAATAATGAAGAAATGTACGGAATACATGAAGTAGCAATTCTGCCATACATTCGAAGATATTCAAAGATCAGACAAAATGTCTGTCACTTCTAATGAAGATTTCCTTCCTTGGGAGAGTCAACCCATTGAAGATGAAGGACAAAGCCTGGAAGTAATTTGAAAGGAAATCATCCAGTCAACAACCCAATCAAAATCAAGCAGCAAGGACCAAGGGAAGAAACCTATGGAATAGGACAGAGTTAAAATATTTAACTCTAGTTAGGTTATTCCAAACATTTTAAATCCGAGGAAAAGACAAAATCAAGTTTACAATTGGCCGACAAAGAAAAAATAAAGAAAATAAAAGATAAGGTCTGCTATGCTATCCGACAAAATATAATGATGTGGATAGCCACTGATCGAGGTATAAGAATTTCTTATTTAACAAATCATCTTGCATTTTATTAATGCATTTTACAATAGAAAGCATTTCTTTCTTAATGTTGAATATTTTTGTTGAGTCAGATTCCATTTACCAGAAGTATATCTAACCAATTCTTCTTGGTTAGTTGCAGATTTTTCTGTTTTAAAATCCCTCCATAGCCTATATCTGAGGCATCTGTTTCCACTATTTTATCATATAATGGATTTGCTAGTTTTAAGCAAGGTAAATATTTCACCTTTTGTTTAATTTTTCTGACTACAACAGTATAACTATCAGTCCAAGGACTAGATTTCTTTTTCAATCTAGCACATAAAACAGCAGTATCTTTTGCTAAATTTTCATAGTAGGAAGAAATATAATTAAGACTTCCTAAGAATCTTTGTAACTGTATTATATCAGTTATCTCATCTGGAAATTTAGAAGCAAATTCAATGCTTCTTTCTAAAGTTATTACAGATCTCAAAGTACATATCTTTCACTAATTCTAGCTTTTTTTGTATGAATATAAATTTTACTTCAACCTTAATTCAATACATGTGGCAGAATATATTCTGACAATAACTAATTACCTAGTATGACAAATACGGCTGTTTACATATTATGACGGGTACAAATTTTACTTACATTTTAATTCAATAAATAGTAATGCCATTAACAATAATAACGATTGTAGAAAAATTAAGCATATTTGTAATTACTTTTATAGATTCGTATTTATAGCCTTGATGTCAAAATTAAGGGTATAGCAGATCTCACAGAACATATCTGTCGCTCATTGTAACTTTTTTTTCATGACTATAAATTTTACTTCAACCTGAATTCAATACATGTGGCAGAATATATTCTGACAAAAAATAATTACTTAATATGACAAATACGGATGTTTACATATTGTGACTCGTACAAATTTTACTTACATTTTAATTCAATAAATAGTAATGTCATTAACAATAATAACGACTGTAGTAAAAGTAATCATATTGTTTTTACTTTTATAGATTCTTATTTATAGCTTTGATGTCAAGATTAAGTGTATTGCTGATCTCAAAGGACATATCTGTCGCGCATTCTAACTTTTTTTTCATGACTATAAATTTTACTTCAACCTGAATTCAATACATGTGGCAGAATATATTCTGACAATAACTAATTACCTAATATGACAAATACGGTTGTTTACATATTATGACGCATACAAATTTCACTTACATTTTAATTCAATAAATAGTAATGCCATTAACAATAATAACGATTGTTGAAAAATTAAGCATATTTGTAATTACTTTTATAGATTCTTATTTATAGCCTTGATGTCAAGATTAAGGGTATAGCAGATCTCACAGAACATATCTGTCGCTCATTGTAACTTTTTTTTCATGACTATAAATTTTACTTCAACCTTAATTGAATACATGTGGCAGAATATATTCTGACAAAAAATAATTACCTAATATGACAAATACGGATGTTTACATATTGTGACGCGTACAAATTTTACTTACATTTTAATTCAATAAATAGTAATGGCATTAACAATAATAACAACTGTAGTAAAAGTAATCATATTTGTTTTTACTTTTATAGATTCTTATTTATAGCTTTGATGTCAAGATTAAGTGTATTGCAGATCTCAAAGGACATATCTGTCTCTCATTCTAACTTTTTTGGCATGAATATAAATTTTATTTCAATCTTAATTCAATACATGTGGCAGAATATATTCTGACAAAAAATAATTACCTAATATGACAAATACAGGTGTTTACAAATTGTGAGACGCCTACAAATTCTACTTACATTTTAATTCAATAAATAGTAATGCCATTAACAGAAATAACGATTGTAGAAAAATTAAGCATATTTGTAATTACTTTTATAGATTCTTATTTATAGCCTTGATGTCAAGATTAATGGTATAGCAAATCTCAAAGGACATATCAATCACTTATTCTAGCTTTTTTGGCATGAATATAAATTTTCCTTCAATCTTAATTCAATACATGTGACAGAATATATTTTGACAAAAACTAATTACCTAATATGACAGATATGGATGTTTACATATTGTGACGGCTACAAATTTTACTTACTTTTTAATTCAAAATATAGTAATGCCATTAACAAGAATAAATATTGTAATAAAATTAATCATTTCTGTATTTACTTTTATAGATTCTTATTTATAACTTTGATGTCAAGATTAAGTGTATTGCAGATCTCAAAGGACATATCTGTTTCTCATTCTAACTTTTTTGGCAGGAATATAAATTTTATTTCAATCTTAATTCAATACATGTGGCAGAATATATTCTGACAAAAAATAATTACCTAATATGACAAATACAGGTGTTTACAAATTGTGAGACGCCTACAAATTCTACTTACATTTTAATTCAATAAATAGTAATGCCATTAACAGAAATAACGATTGTAGAAAAATTAAGCATATTTGTAATTACTTTTATAGATTCTTATTTATAGCCTTGATGTCAAGATTAATGGTATAGCAAATCTCAAAGGACATATCAATCACTTATTCTAGCTTTTTTGGCATGAATATAAATTTTCCTTCAATCTTAATTCAATACATGTGACAGAATATATTTTGACAAAAACTAATTACCTAATATGACAGATATGGATGTTTACATATTGTGACGGCTACAAATTTTACTTACTTTTTAATTCAAAATATAGTAATGCCATTAACAAGAATAACGATTGTAATAAAATTAATCATTTCTGTATTTACTTTTATAGATTCTTATTTATAACTTTGATGTCAAGATTAAGGGTATAGCAGATGTCAAAGGACATATCTGTCACTCATTCTAGCTTTTTTGGCATTAATATAAATTTTACTCCAATCTTAATTCCATACATGTGACAGAATATATTTTGAAAAAAAACTAATTACCTAATATGACAAATACGGATGTTTACTTATTGTGACTCCTACAAATTTTACTTACATTTTAATTCAATAAATAGTAATGCCATTAACAATAATAACGATTGTACTAAAATTTATCATATTTGTATTTACTTTTATAGATTCTTATTTATAACTTTCATGTCAAGATTAAGGGTATAATGATTTAAACATTTTGATAGGATTATGTGTCTAAACATTTTGATAGGATTGGGGATTGGATTGAAAGCTTTAAGTCTAAAATTTGTGGCTAACATTTTCTAGTAATTTGGTTGTAGTTAAGACTTTGGGTTTGAAGTTTGAAAACAGACTTTTGATAATGTATGTTATTGTATTGAATATTGTCCTATGTTGTCTTTGATTTTAATGATGTAAGAAAATCTCTTAGTTGATGTCCTATTATGAATGGCATGATTGTTTTATTTAGATAGATATACATAATTTTTTTATTGTTTTGGTTTCTAAACTTTTTGAAGGGATCGTGGATTAGTTTGAAGCAATTATGTAAGAAATTTTAGGCCAATATTTTCTGCCTCTTTTATTGCAAGTGTATTTTGTTGCATTTAAAATGGTTGAATGGTGGCTTTAATTTGAGTGGGTTGAAATAATTTTCTAAATCCTTTTATTTTTAATGTCTTGGTTACTTTATTTCAATTGATTTACACAATTTTCTAAAGGTTATGGTGTTTTGATAGGATTATGGAATAATTTTAAAGCTTTAAGTTAGAAATTTGTGGCCTGCATTTTTTTCTGGGATAGATGCAATTAAGACATTAGGTTTTGAGGTTTTTAAACATACTTTTGGTAAAGGATCTTAATACATTGAAAATTGTTGTATGGTGGCTTTGTTTTTTAATGATGTAAATAATTGTGTGACTTGGTTTATTTTGAAATGTATGATTGCTTTATTTTGAAATATGTAAATAATTGTTTGTTGTTTTTGGTGTCTAAATATTAGGATAGGATTAGGGATTGGTGTGAAGGTTTGAAGACAAAAATTTGCTGCCAACATTTTTGGGGAAGTAGTTGATGTTAGGACTTTGGGTTTTCAGGTTGGAAAACAAAATTTTGATAGTGCATCTCATTGCATTAAGAATTGTTGCATTTTGGCTTTGTTTTCAATGATGTAAATAATATTCTAAATTGATTTATTTTGAAAGCTATGGTTGCTTCTAAATATTTGGATAGAATTGGGGATTAGTTCGAAAGATTTAAGCTTGAAATTTGTGGCCAACATTTTCTAGTACTTTAGTTGTAGTTATGACTTTTGGTTTTGATTTTTGAAAACAGACCTTTTATTGTGGATCTTATCGTATTGAATGTTAAAGTATTTTGCCCTTGATTTTAATGATGTTAGAAAATCTCTTAGTTGTTGTTTTTTGAATGACATAGTTGCTTTATTTCTATATATATATACACATAATTTTTTGATTGTTTTGGTGTCCAAATTATTTTATGGGATTGCAGATTAGTTTATAGGCTTTAAGTTAGAGATTTTTTGCCTATATTTTATGTAGCTTCTATTGCATTTAAGGCTTTTGATTTTGAGGTTGGAAAATTGATCTTTGATAGTGTATTTGGTTGCATTTAAAATGGTTGAATGGTGGCTTTAATTTGAATTATGTAAAATAATTTTCTAAATCGGTTAATTTTTAATGGCATGGTTACTTTTTTTTTTCGATTGATTTACATAATTTTCTAAACATTATGGTGTCTAAATTTTTTGAAAGGATTGTGGAATGGTTTGAAGACTTTAAGTTTGAAATTTGTTGCGAACATATTTTTGCTAGCATTGATGTAGTTAAGACTTTGGCTTTTGAGATTGTTAAATATACGTTTGGTACTGGATTTTAGTTCATTAAAAATGGTTGTATGTTAGCTTGTTTTTTAATTATGCAAATAATTGTCTGAATTTGAATATTTGGAATTGCAAGATTTCTTTATTTCCAATGATGTTCATAATTTTCTGAAGGTTTAGGTGTCTAAACATTTGGATAGGATTGGTGATTGGTTTGAAAGTTTTAAGTCAGAAATTTGTGGCCAATATTTTCTAGTAATTTAGTTGTAGTTAAGACTTTGGGTTTCGAGATTTGAAAACAAACTTTTGATAATGGATTTTATTGTATATTGAAAATTGCAGTATTTTTGCTTCGATTTTAGTGATGTAAGAAAATCTCTTAGTTTGTATATTTAGAATGACATGGTTGCTTTATTTATATAGATATACATAATTTTTTATTGTTTTGGTGTCTAAACGTTTTGATGGGATTGTGGATTAGTTTAAAGGCATTAAATTAGAAATTTTTAACCAATATTTTCTTCCCCTTTTATTGCAACTAAGGCTTTTGATTTTGAGGGTTGAAAATTGACCTTTGATAGTGTATTTTGTTGCATTAAACATGGTTGAATGATGGCTTTAATTTGAATGATGTAAAATAATTTTTTAAATCAATTTTTTTAATGGCCTGGTTACTTTAGTTCGATTGATTTTTATAATTTTCTAAAGGTCATGGTGTCTAAATCTTTTGATAGGATTGTGGAATGGTCTTAAAGCTTTAAATAAGTAATGTTTGGGTAACATTTTGTGCTACGATAGATGCAGTTAAGACTTTTAGATTTTGAGGTAGTTTAGTTGTTAGGACTTTAGGTTTTGAGGTTGGAAAACAGACTTTCTATAGTAGATCTTATTGCATTAAACATTGTTGTATTTTTGCTTTGTTTTTAATGATGTAAGTAATAGTTTGAATTGGTTTATTTGAAAGCAATGTTTGCTTTGGTTTAGGTGTCTAAATATTTGTATAGGATTGTGGATTGGTTTGAAGGCTTTAAGTCTTAAATTTGTGGCCAATATTTTTTGCTGTTAAGACTTTTGGTTTTGAGGTTTTGAAAATAGACTTTTTATTATGGATCGTATTTTGGCTTTGATTTTAATGATGTTAGAAAATCTCTTAATTGGTGTATTTTGAAGGACATGCCAACTTTACATAAATAGATATACATAATTTTTCGATTGTTTCGATGTGTAATTTTTTTATATAGTATTGTGGATTAGTTTGAAGGTGTTAAGCCAGAAATGCTTTGCGAAACATTTTCTTCTGCTTTTGTTGCAGTTAAGACTTTGGATTTTGAGGTTGGACAATTGACTTTTGATAGTGTATTTTGCTGCATTAAAATGGTTGCAATATGGCTTTAATTTGAATTATTTAAATAATATTTTTAATAGGTTTATTTTGAATAGTTTTGTTACTTTATGGGGTCTAAATTTTTGATAGGATTGCGGAATGGTTTGAAGGTTTAAGTATGAAATTTATGGAAAACATTTTTTGATAGGATAGATGCAGTTAAGACTTTAGGTTTGGAGGTTGTTAAACATACTTTTGGTAATGGATCTAGTACATTGAAAATTGTTGTATGATGGCCTTATTTGTTAATGATGTGAATAATTGTGTGACTCGGTTTGTTTAGAAATGCATGATTGCTTTATTTCGAATGATGTATGTAATTTTCTGTTAGTTTCGTTGTCTGAATATTTGGATAGGATTAGGGATTAGTTTGAAGGCTTTTATCCAGAAATTTGAGAACAATATTTTTAGGTAGTTTAGTTGTTTTTAGGACTTTGGGTTTTGTGATTGGAAAACAGACTTTTGATAGTGGATCTTACTGCATTAAACATTATTGCATTTTGGCTTTGTTTTTAATGATTTAACTAATATTTTGAATTGATTTTTTTGAAAGCAATGGTTGCTTTAGTTTAGGTGTCTAAATATTTTGATAGGATTGTAGATTGATTTGAAGGCTTTAAGTCTGAAATTTGAGGCCAACAGTTTTTACAGTTGAGATTTTGGTTTTGAGGTTTTGAAAACACACTTTTTTATTGTGGATCACATTGTATTGAAAGTTGCTATGTTTTGGCTTTGATTTTAATGATGTTAGAAAATCTCTTAGATGGCATATTTTGAATGACATGGTTTCTTTACATAAATAGATATACATAATTTTTTGATTGTTTTGTTGTGTAAAATTTTTTTTATAGGATTGTGGATTAGTTTGAAGGTGTTAAGCCAAAAATGCCTTTGCCAACATTTTCTCCTACTTTTATTGCTGTTAATGATGTGATTCCTTGGATTGAAGTTTCTCAATTCATTGGCTCAATTCTTAGAACAAATCATAATGAAACAAATTTCCCAACATTCATCAAAGATTCAAGCTTAGTCGTAGATTGACCAAGATTATGAAAACCCTAACCAATCAATAAGTTTTATAAGACCTTCTATACCCTAAACCAAAGTGAATGAATGTCTTAGAAGTACTCTTTCAAGAACCCTAGTTAGTTCATGTCAAGACTCTCTCAAGAAGATCAATTTTATCTTGCAAGAATTTACTGTCAAGAAGAAATATGTTTTTAGGTTATTCAAAGATCTCTTCAACTTACAAGATATGATATATTTATAGTAATGGGCACTAATCTATCCTACAATTCGTTCTTGGGGTGTTAAAGACATAAAACACCCTTTAAAACAAGTTAAAGAAAAGAAATACATAAAAAAAAGTGCACTGTAGCTTTAATAGCAACCTTCTTTCTACTTCATTTGTTCAGCATTTTGCTTCCATTTCTTCATGCCGTCTTGATGCTTCCTTCTTGAATTGAACTATCATGACTTTTAAGTCCATCAAGATGTGTTTTACAGGCCATATAAATCCCTTCTTCATGCTTGAACTTGAAATACAGATTCTTGTATGGAAACATCCAACTTTCAATCATTTTTCCAAGTTCTTGAAATATCTTCTGTGTATTTACAATGCAAGTGTTATCTTTGTCCGTGCCGTCGTTTCAATCACGGTTCCTTGATCTCCATCATTCCACCCTTCTTCGAAAAGATTTGTCATCAAATCTTCAAGTCTTGAAATGTAGATTTTTTTTATTGTAAGCAAACTTCGAACTTGTTTCAATCAAAGTTCCTGGTCCTCCATCATTCCCCCCCCCCTCGAAAAGATTCGTCCTTATATCTTCAATTCCTACATTAAGAGAAGAACAATTACCAAGATTGATTGAAACATAAAAACAATACTTACCATAAGGCTCAATGCTATCAAGGACTTGATAAATGCTTTTCTCCATGGAAGAGGTTACACAAAATGGCCTTACCATTCCCTTCTTGACAACGAATTGTTTGATGGTGGTCTTTCTTTGATTGCCCCCAAGAATGAATTGTTTAGGGTTGTTAGATGTAATCCAAAACATTCTAAAAATAACTTGAAGATTCATTAGTACTAATTTGTTATCATCAAAATAAAGTTAATTAAAAGCTTATTAGTTCTTTCACTTGTTAATTCTCCCAAGCATGATGGTTTCTTGTTTGGGAGAAACCGATTGTGTATTTCTATGAATATGAAAGTTTTGGAAGATTTTGTATTTGTGAAGGAAAATGAACATGCTTGTGTACTTATGTTTAACGATTCAAAACAAGTGGATTATGTTGAATCCTATAATCATGTTGAACCTTTACTTGAGGGGGAATGCTTTATTTATGCTTATGGATTCTATAAATGACTTGCTAATTGTTGAGCTTGTTGAATTATCTTGGGTACACATTCATTTGTTTTGAATGACTTGAAATTCTTGTGGAAACACATCCTTAGAACTTACATGAGTAGAATTTCTAAGTTTATTTTGGATGATCGATTGTTATCGATCTTTGATGTTGCCATTCT
>JAWZTD010029837.1:0-15105 GCA_035221335.1 Echites panduratus
TGCATGAGTCAAGTGGCAACTTCTTTACAATGTGTTTGTTGGGGATTCTACTTTCCAGCTTTCAATTGGTGTAGAACTAATTAATAAACCTTATGGACATGAATAAGAACATTTGTAGTGGTTATGAAAAAAGTTGATACCTTTATTATATTCTATTAATTTTTATGGGAATTCAAGCACTTAATTGCCTTTGATTTGACTTTTTTGCCATATAGTGTAATTTCCTTATGATTTCCTGTATGTTTCTTCTATAATATTTCATGTTGCAAACTCAATGTGACTACCTGGTTTTATTTGAAAATATATAAATTTTTTTATATATTTAGGTGAACAACCTACTCCACTTTCACCTTGTTTTCCTTTCTTTTTGCCTCTATTTTGCAATCGAAGAGGCAAAATATTGTGTAAGTGTGATTCCCTCCTATTCCAACTTGTGTGGTCTACTTCCTAAAACTCTTGCAGTACTAATGAAGATTGCCATTCCAACATAATAAAAATGAAGAAAGAAGCTTTTCTTCATTCCAACCATTCTAAAGATGCCTTAGTACCTGGCTAATGTTGTTTCATTGTCACATAAAGGTACTGCAAAGACCAACCAAAATGCCTCACTAGAAGAGGGAGGATCTTCAGCAGAAGAGTCTTATTTCCAAGGCACCATTGCATTAGTCCATGAATAAGAATTCACAATCCTGGATGTTATAGAATGGTGAAGAGAACATTGAAGTTAATAAGAACATCGTGCTAAAGTAAAGATCAATTACAGATGATGTTGATTTTTCAAACAACTACTGAGGTACTACTACATGCAACAGTATCTCTGTAACATTTCAATCTTGTTTTTATTTCGTTTGCATTTGAAATCAATTGTTTATTCTATTTATGTCACTCTTTCTTGTGTTCTGAGACAGTAAATATGTTGTTACAGGCAATAAATGTTTATCACTTGAATCACATTAATCGGGAAGTGATAATTTTCTTTGTTGTGAGTCTTTAAGTATTCTCTCATTCATTAATGAGGCAGAATGACCATAGTACCATACTGAGATCTCATGGTTCTGTCAAAAGTGTGGTATACCTTAGGTTTTTGGAACTTTAAAACTCTAAGAACTACGATCTAAGAAAAAGAAGAAAGAAAAACTATGCCTGTTAAATTATGAACTGCAGAATTATTTTTCTCTGATGTATTGAGTTATTCTTTGGACTATATCCCATTTACTACCTTAAATTTCAGAATTGTTGTTTTCTGCTTGTATGAAGTTTGTGTTCTTATGTTTGCAATTGGATGTGTATTTGGATTGGAAAGTAATGATCCTCCGGCTTTCAGGTGATGAAATGAAATATGATAATAAAACACTGCAATTTGTTTTAGGTGAAAATACCTTGTTAGACATATGATAGTTTTTTCTGATTTTTCCTCATAAGCAAATGGAAGCAGGTCTTTCTGATATATTGCATTGTCATGATATTGAGTTTGTGTCTCTTGACTAGGTGATGCATTGTTGTCATTCTTTAGTTTTAACTACAAGTTGATTTTTTCTTCTATTATAACTTCAAATCATTCTAAATGAACTTCTTTATCAATATTTATCATGAAGGGTCATGATGGCAATAAGGATGATTTTTTTGCATTTGAATTCTTTTTTAGTTTATCATGCTTTGTCCCTTGATTTTTGAGATTTAAATGTCTTGAATTTCATCAAGAAAAAGAATCATGAGAAATAAACACTGAGGAGAAAATTGAAGCTGCCGGGAAGAAGAAGGAAGAAGGTAATGTGCTTTTCAAGGCTGAGAAATATACAAGGGCTTCAAAGAGATATGCAAAAACTTTCTGTGCTTGGACATTGAATTCTATTCATGTTGTGCCTTTGATTTGCTGAGAGAATTTATACTGTTATTGGGCATCAGATTTCTCTCTAATGAATGAATGCCATCTTTTGAAAGATGGGGATGTCTATGTGTGAGCTTTACTATAAGTTTGTACAGTAAAACACTAGCTTTCTTTTTCCTTGTATTATGTAGTCATAGTTGCTTGACATTTGAAGAACTACTTTTCTTTCACAGTCATTGTTGCATTATATATCAACCATACATAGCCAATAATGTCTTTTCCTTTTCACCTCAGCTAACTACACAACTAGCGCTTTGTACTTATTTGAATTTTGCTTTAAAGAATTGCCAACGAGGAACATGCAAACTTATTCCTTGTTATTTCATAACTTTATTTATTCACAAGTAAAAAATTCTAATAGTCATGTAAGCACTTCTGTTCAAAAAACATAGTTACATACTAGTTGACTGGTTCAAGTCTCCTAGAAGGGTAACCATTTCCTATCAAATTTCTTGCTTAAATTTTCATTATAATAAGTACAACTAGAAATATATGGTTAAAAATCATCAAAGCAACAAACAAGAAAAGGGATTCAAAATCCAAAAGGTACACAACTAAACAAGTTAAATCTAAAGTCTTTTTCCAATATTCATTTAAAAACCATACTTGCAAAATATGTTGTCTTCAATACAATTCATGTTCACAAAATCTAAATAAGTTTTGCATGAATACCAAAAGAAACTAAAAAATTCAAATGTTGAAGATTGAAAAAGATGAAATAATTAAAAAGCAGAAAACGGAAAATGATTCTTCATCAACTAAAATGCAGCCATTTATTTGTTCTCAGGTCTTACTTCTGCAATATTGTCCATAGAGCATACCTATAATTTCATATTAAGATCATTAGAATAAAAAAGAAAGAAAAAATTCCAAAAAATGCATTGAAACTTCATATAAATTGAGTATATACAAATCAAACACAAATTTATAATATTTTCCCTACTCTAGAACCTATAGTAGTATATAAGACACTCCATCAACAGAATTGTAATACAAGTCACTCTATCTTAAAGTATATTTCGATTTCTACTAAAAAATAAAAACCTAAAAATGATAATTCTTTTCATTAAATCAAAATCTTGCTTCAACATTTGTCATATTTGACAATGTTGTAACACTTCTACTTAAGATAATATGAAAATGCAGCAAACCAACTTTAACACAGATTAAACTTTTAAAAAGAATTTCATACATTCTCTATGTCAGGATGAAATGCTCCATTATTAATTTGAAGAAGACTTGTGTATGAAGTTCTAGAATCACTAAGGCTCCAAGTCAAATCCTAAAAAATTGGAAAATAAAAAAAGTTATTCAATATAACTTATATAATATTGTAAAATTTTGAATTAAAATCATAAAAATTTAAACCTGATCAAAGAAATTGTGATTGAGATAGGTATCCCTTGACATTTGACCAAAAGAGATACCCTATATAAAAAAAAAACTTATTTTAGTGTATATAACTACTAAATGTATGTAATTGGTACATATTCATCACGACTGATTTTGTAAACTTGAATTCATTGAGTTAATATATATAAATTACCTCACAAACATTCAATTGTTCTTGAGATACCATAGCTGGAAAACTTGTCTATATTGTTCTTGTTTCATGATTACTTTGACTTGTTAATAGAAATAGAGAAAATACAGTAGGTAAAATAACAAGTTTGTAAGAAATGCTAATATTGCAAAAATGAAAATAAACTTACTCGATGCAGCAACTTTTGATTATTGTGTGCAAGACCTTCTTATTCTTTTTGTGCAATTACTTTTTATTCTAACATTCGTTTCTCCTTTTGCTCGCACACGAGAAGGATTCATTATAGCAATGTCACTATTACTTGGAGTCTTGCTTGTATTAGTTTGTTGAATGTCGTCATCTATACTTACAATATTCAAACTTGCCTTGTATTTTCTAATATTATCACTCAACTGATCCATAAGTTCATCAGCAATGTTGATAGTCTCTTGATCAAAGGTGGCCCATATTCATGATGTAACTTGCCTTCCTCATTAGATTACTAAAACTGATTGTAGCTGGAAAAACTTAAAGATTTATCCAATAACTCAATTGATTTGTCAACAATTCTCCCATCCTTAACATTCTTTGTCCACCTCTTTCTAATATATTTAAAAAAAATTTTTTTTGACAACACCTTTAACATTTAGCACCCTTAAAGCATGAGAACACAACATTACTAATCTTTCAAATTTCTTGCACTGCTCTATTTGACTCTTCAGTTGCACGAAATTGTGCTATTTGAAGAGTCAAATAGAACAGTGTGAAATCTTTGAAAAAATTCTTTATCCAATTTAAAGAAATGTACTTGTCCATCATTGTTGTATTCAACAACTTTCTCAGCCACACCTTCTTTAAATTCATTTTGAAACACATTAAACATCTTAGGAGTGTAAACATTAGCTGCGTGCTTCAAAATTTTACTAGGTATATGTATTGAAGGTTTCCCTTGACCACCACAAAAATCTTCTGCCCTTTCAATCTCACTCATCCTTTCCAAACTTTATGTAAAAGTTAATCTCTACATGAGATTCGGTGAAACACATTATTTGTATTCTCACTTCTTTGCGTGGACTTCATATTTGTTGAGAATAAATCATTACTGAAAACTGGACACCATTTTGATTGAAGATCATATAATTTCTTAAACCACTAGTTTTCTGAAGCATCATATTATTCAATTTTAGATTTTCCATACTTCCTCAAACTCCATCTCAGTGTCACATCCATGAAAATAATGATGAAATTTTTTTTGAAAATCAACTTTTCCATAAAGATACTTAATATTTTATGCAGCATTCTTGAATATATGCCATTCACACAAACGGTGGCATGTGTTAGGAAAAACTTTCTTTATTGCACAGGCTATCGCTTGATCTTGATCAGTAAATATTATTTCCGGATGCTTGTTTCCCATTATCTGAAGAAAAGATTCTAACACCCAAACAAATGAAGTGATACTTTCATCTGAGATCATCGCACAACCAAATAAAGTATTTTTCCAATGTTGATTGACACCAACAAATGGAGCACAAATCATGTTGTATTTGTCGATGGGTTGTGTCAAATACCAAAACATTCCCAAAAGAAATCATAGTCAAATTTCAAGGTCCCTTCTCTCCAAAAAAGATTTGTTAATCTACTATGATCATCAAATTGCATACTATAAATGAATGTTGGATTTTCTGCTTATGTATGCTTAAACAAATTTATAAGACTCTAAGCATCTCCGACTTCTATCTATCCTGATCTTCTATTTTGGACATAATTAGAAACATCTTGTATAAGATATCCAAAATTTTAACGTCACCTAACTCTTTTGTCATGTATGCATAAGTCATTGTTCGTCCAATACCAGCATCAATCATAGAGTCAACCATAACTTTGCTACTGTCAGACATTTTCCTACCGGACCTCAACAAATGTCTCTGATCTGCTAGATCATGATTATGCTCATCAAAGAAACGACTAATAACCACAACCCATTTTCTACATTGAAAGTTATATTTGCTTTGCTACCAATTCTTGTATATAGTCGTTCCATTTCTTTCACTTCAAAAGGACTAGCATTCTCATGAAATCCTTCTTTACTATAAAAAAACTACGTTCTCAAATTTCTTTGGACGTTCACTAAAAAAAATCCTTTTGTACCATTTAATAAAAAAAATTGAGAAACTTGCACCGTATTTATATCTTATTTGATCTCGACAAATACTAAAACCCTTAGATATAGCATTCATTATAAAAATCATAAGCTGCAACCTCATTATGTACTACCATGCCAACTTTCAACATTAAATTACTCTTCTTTGAAAGCACCACTTTATTAACTCCATCATCACTATCCAAATCAATAACTACATAAATGAAACCATGGAACAAGTTATAAAAAACTATGCACATATGGCATTTCATTTTTTTTAAAAAAGGGAAAAAATCTATATCATTTCTCAAGATCCAAATAAAATGGATAAGCATGTTCAAAAGTGAGTGCTGCTACTGAAGCTTGGCCAGTAGGATTACTTAGGCTAGTATTACCCTGATTACTTGCGGGATATTGGTTTTTTTAATTTTTTTTCAATTTTATTTTATACTTCTACATCTCATAGGGTGGTTACTTTCCAAGAAAAAAAAAAAAAAAAAACAGAAAGAGAAATCAGTTTCCAACCAATGGCTAACTAAAAACTCAAAAGGAAATAATAAAATTCTGAATAGTTAGGTGGGTTTTGAACCGAAATTATTTCTCACTTTTCTTTTTCTAGTTCTTTATGTTAGATTTTTGTAGTAGAACCCTACTCATGTGTTAGCAGTTTTTGTTTAATAGGCTAAAACTTGTACTTTCTTTTTTGCTTTTGGGGACCACGTTTCAATTTTGCTTTTAACTCCATTATTTTCAAAGATTATATTTCTGCTTCAACTCCAACCTCATGAATTTGTTACAGGTTTTACTATGACACTTGCTTTTAGAATATTCACAGCTTTTATATGCATGCTTATGAAATTCTAAAATCACTAGTGAAGTCACTATAGCTGATTGAGAATTTGGCCATAGTAAATAGTCACTCAACTTGCAAGTATCATTTCTTTTCTAAGTTTGATTCTTAGGGCTTGTTTGGTTGGATGTAAATGAGGAAGTAAATAAATCATTTACCTTGTTTAGTTGGAGTATTTGCAGGGGGAATAAATGAGGAAGAGAACACATCCCCTCCCCCCCCCAACCCAAAAAAAATGGAGGATTTTGGGACGTATTTGGGTTTCTTTTACCTTTTTGTCTAAAGTTTTTGCTAATACAAAATTTTTGTCCAATCATGAACTCTTGTAATTGTTATTTAGGTTTTTTTACACTGTGATATAGATTTTTCCTCCTTTTGTTTGTGGGATAGCTTAGCAATCATGTTCCTCCATTTTTCAAATCATGAATATCCTAAATAAAAAAACCAAATTTAGAGGTTTGAAAAGTTCTGGAGTTTGGAAGATAAAACAGAGAGAGGTATACATTAAATGATAGACAAACTTTCTCTGCTTGAGACTGCAATCTTTTGCAAGTTTATTGGGTACATGGCTTGCACATTTATTTGCTTGTTGAAGGCTTTCTGCAAAAGTAATATATATATATATATATATAGACTAAATACATATAACAAATAGTCTAATGCATATAGATTTCAACTGGATTGCAGTCTAATAGGATTAAGCATTATTATCATTTTTATACCTAAACCTTTTATGTTCTTTGATGACTTAATGAATAATTCTATTTCTTTACTGAATTAACAGGTAGTTCAAGGCTTCCAAGATAAGAATTTTGATTCCATCTTAAATTTTGAAATTAGGAATAAAGGAGAAAGTCTTTAAAATTTGATATGTTTTGTGAGCTATAGAAGCTTGTGAGTAACAGGTCATTCTGATATTAACTCAACTACCATTTTATTTGAACCTTGAATAAGGTCTTAAATGATGATTTTCTCCACTCAAACTTTAGGTCCCTTGTTGCAAAGTAAGAAAAATAGACAAGAGTTGGTAGTAAATATATACAATTGTAGAATCTTCAAAGTAAAAGTAAAAACAAAATAATATAGATGTTAAAATATAAATATTTCAAAATTAAAATAGGACAACCAATAAGAACCTAGAAATGAACTTAATCCCCACCTATGTTGGAGAAGTATAAATGGATATTCAAGATTGTATTGCTAAGCCATTATTGAATATGAGGAACCATTTATGTGCCAAAATTCATCCAATAGAAAACAGAATTTGAAAGTTGTTTCACCAAACAAGAGAGGAGGAAAAAAGAGTTATGGTTCAAGAGATAAAGATAAATAGAGGACCTCGTTAGGAGGTGCAGAAGATAGGCAAAACACACAAGATAAGTATGTAATAACATCAAAATTTAGCAAGTCTGAAAATTCAAAAATCCAGTTAAAAACCCAAGATGGTATATGTAGTCAATTCTTTTGTTCATAACGTACCCATATTTCATATTGCAGGAAGTTCTTCAAAAGAGTTACCTCAATAAACTAGTTAACTTTCAAATTGTTGTATTTTTGCACAGGAACTAACTTATAAATTACAGGATGCTTTTCAATTAGCCTATTATGACACCACACCACTAGTTGATGAATTTTAATTCATTTTAAACAAACAACAATAGTTAAAAAGAGATATGCCATAAATAAATGTCACACAGTTTTTTGTCCGCAAAAGACATTTGCTTTGAACAATTTCTAAATTGTCCCTAAAATGTTGAAGACTCTGTTTTCCTTCAAAAGGAAAGTTAACAAGATTATTTATTTATGACTAAACTAGTATCTGCCGTTTGGGAATATATTATTTCTAATTTTGTTTTCAAGATTTTATATTTTGAACCATTTATATGACCTCACAACACAGGAACAAAGCTACTTTTAAGTGGAAAACAAAATAAAACTTTCAAAAGATTTCAACCATGTGACTTTTCATGATAATAATAAACTGAGACATTGAAGATTACTAGAAAGTTGACGGTATCACATTGCTAGTCATGCTCACTATCAAATCACCTCAAACTTATTCAATTTTAGCTCTTAATAATGATACACTAGCAAACCAACCTTACATAACCCATCTAGCTATACAGCCCAAGAACAAAAGTTCATGCATATAAAACATTGAAACCAAAGAATTTTCTTTTATCTGCTGATTCTTGGATGACACAAATCAAATACAAGAATATTGGCATAACAGCTTTAAATCAAGTGTTCCACATTCTTATTTTAGAATCTACTTGTGCATAAAATTCTTAGACTAAAGTAAAAAATTTGCATCCTTAACAACTTTCACATACATATAACAGAGAATCAAATTAAATTTCAAATTAATATAGGCAGCATATCTTTGAGTAAAAACCACAGTACTATTAATTTTCAACCTTACCTTTGCTTCCTAGAGCCTCGTTGACAGTACCCATGCTGGGCAACACAGAGGTGGAGATGCCTCAGCAAAACATAATGGAGATGTAGAGTTGAGGATGATTCCGTCAATGCCAGCGAAGTTGAAATTGCAGGATTCATTTTTTTAAAAGATATTTTCTTTGCAATTTCGAGAGATTTTGTTCAAATTTCCTCCTGATCGCTACTGAAAATTTGGGAGAAATATGGGAAGAGAGGCGCTGACAACACTCCAATGTCTAAATTGAGGCTAACGACCTGCAATTCTTCTTTGTTTGATGACATGGCAAAGAACACATTTGGAGGAAGATCATTGGTCTGCTACACCAAAACAGCACACTGACATGGTGCAGCAGATGTATAGAAAATTTTTCTCTTTTCCACAAGATGTGACAACTTTTGATGACCTTTGTCGGAAAATTTACTCGCTAGCACCTCTCCACCCTCTTTTCAAAAGAAGTAGGTTTTTTTTTTTACAAAATAAATAGTTTGAGAATTTTAAAATCCACATTTTATATTCTAATCGTTTATACATTTGTCATCCAAGTTCCCTTTCATTAATTTTATATTTTTATTTGGCTTTTTTTTTGTTTTCCCTAGGTTTCTTTTTATTTTACTTATAAAATCCTCATTTATTTACTTTTTTTGGAAAGATAGGTCTCTCAAACATTTTATTTCTGTCTAACAAAATCCTCCCTCCTTTCTTTTTTTTTTTAGTTTTGAATTCCCAAGGGTGATCAACGCAACAAAATCTTCATTCTATCAATGTAATGAGAGGCACAAAGGTATCCCTATCATTTTTTTTAACCCTATAGATGCATTTAAAAAGACATGAAGAGGATGCAACATTTTCAAAATAATCTCTGCTTATGCCAGTTGTTCTCTACAATTTAGGGGTATAGAAGCTTATCAAAGCTTAAGAATTCAAATGTTGTGGGAATTTCAAGAAGATGATAATTACACTTCTTAGTTCAATGGAAGTGGTCATTCTTTCTAAAAAGATGGATTTTTGAATACTTGACGATAACTTGTGATTGTGGAAAAAATTAAGCAAATGTTAAATGAAAGCATCACAAATGAGTTAGAAGGGTGTTAGGATAGGAGTGTAGTTGAAGAATTAAAAGTTCGGGTTTAGTTGTTGCTCCAACTAATACATTAAAGAGGAGTCAACCTTGTGGCTATATATTTCCTTCAATAAATAAAGTAACATGCTCTCCCCCAGTGCCAATAAAATTATAAAAAGTTGCTCGAAGCATCCAAGTCATATGTGATCATGAAAGATAGGCATTTACCAAAGAAAATAGAGGCACTACTTTATTCTCAACCTTCCACAGTAAAACGCTTTACTTGTAGAAAATTATATGATGTATTGTTTTCATAATTAAGAAAAAATATTCTCTAAATGTCCTTTTACTTCTTCTTCTTCTTCGTTGTTGTTGTTGTTATTGTGTTTTTTTTTTTTTTTTGATTTGTTGATTTAGATTTTGGTTTATTGATTAGTGGATTTGGTAGTTTGGTGATTTTATTTGGTGGTTCAAAAATTGTGAAGCAATTATATGTCGTTTCTTTAGGAATTTGTCAAGTTTTCTTTTTAAGTTGATGGAATTCTTGCATCTAGAAGGCTAGTCTTATTCAGTTGCCTATGAATTTTTGAATTCTAATGTATTATGTGATTTTGTATTGATTATCACTTAGACCAAGTGCATGCAGAATCTAACAAAGTGTAAATTGATTTTTTAGGTTAAATAAAAGAATCAAGACTTATTTCCTTATTATCGGTAAAGTAGACAAGGTGGACTACTCTAATATTTGTTTATCAAGAAGTACCCAATCAAAAAAGAAAAAGAAAAGGTTATCTAACTTCTATATTTGTATATTGTTTGGTGGTTTCTTCATAATCTAAACTCGATGAACTGAATTGTTGAAACTGTTTAATTGCATGGATATGCAATGTATGATGTTGATCGATTTTATTTTTTTCTTTTCTCCTTTGTTTAAGGTGCTCCTAATGTTTTATTTCATTTCCATTATCAAGTTTACGTTTACAACTTGGTGAAGCAACTAGTCGGTATGACCCATCATCAAGTGGAAATAACCACATCTGCCTTTTAAATAATCTTGATTTTAATCCTTTGTTATGATGTTATGAATAGTTAATATCAGTAATATTAGATTTATTTTTGTGTAAGATTTTAAGTGGGATATTAATAGAAGCAATTAAAGGAATGTTTATTGCTGAAAATGCCCAATCCAAGAGGGATGACTCTCCAATCATATAGAAAAATCAAATAACTTCATATGTGTTCTGTAAAAGAATACTCATGATCAATTTATAAGAAAATCCCTAGCTAAAATGAAGGAAGTTGTTGCATAACATGCTTTACTACGTAACTGCACTACTATATTTCCTCAGCTAACTAGATTAATTTGATCGAGTAAACTCATGAGCTGATCCAAAAAATAAACTCTCCTCCTTATCACATTTTTCCCCCTTCCTAAATTTCATCTTCGGATAAATGTTTAAAGGGTGTGGGTTGTCCCCAGGGGCATAGCTCAGCTGGCAAAGGGTGAAGGTGAATGTAATGTTCAGCCTCGCTCAACGCGGTAGGGTGGGAGTTCGAATCCTGCCGAAGGGAGGTTTGGCTTCTTGCAAGCTGGAGTTAAAGGGTAAGCTTTCACACCCTGACCAGTTGAGGCACATCCCTCTATTTACATCCTCCAACGGGTCCTAGGGTGGGATCTTGGAGACCCTTAGGGTTGGGGTCTCAAACTTTTTTTTTTTTTAAAGGGTGTGGGTTTGTATTAGTACTTCAACTTGAAAAAAGGACCAGTACTCAAGGCAGAAAAAAGAAAATTGACCATGAAATAGGTCATAGTTTTTCCATGAGGCCTCTTTCAAGAGGTAACTTTTCTACTCGATTAGTAGTTCACTAATAGAAGTTTTAGCAACAACTAGGGGTGTACAAAACCAATTCCAATCTATCAATCCGGACCAATCTAATCTAACTCAAACCAATTAAAATCCAATTTTGAACGAATTGATTGGAGCGAACTTTAATAAAATTAATATAATTGGAAAGATTGATTTAGATTTTTTAATAGCTTATCCGAACGGAACTAAATATATATTATTTAACATAAAATAATACATAATATATCATTTATTGTAAAAAGCCCTGGGAAATCGCTAAACTTTTCACTTTTTAGGTTTAGATACTCAAATTTCTTGTCTTTTCTTCCTTTTTTTTTGTAGGTTCCAGACACGAGAGCTTTCCAAATGTATCCAAGTTGATACTTCCATCTAATCTGGATATTAACTGTTGATGACATCCAGTTAGACCCATTTCATTTGACTTTTATTGAGGGTAAATTTGGAAGAAAAAATGAAAACACAAATCTAATCTCCTTCTTCTTCCTCCGTTCACCAAATTTGGTTGCTTCTCATCATCTCCTTCCTTTAGATCTACCCTACAACACAAATTTGACCAAACCAAACCTTGCCCAAGGTTTTCTTAGCGATGCTCACAGATCTACTGGTCGAGTTAGTCCACTTCCCTTACCGCTTCAACCTTCTCTCCTTTTCCCAATCCATTATTGTTCCCTAGCTATAAATCAAATTGACAAGCAAAGAAAGCAGATATTACCAATTTCTTTCCTTCATTGGTTAAAAAAAAAAGATATGGTTTGTGTATATGTATTCACCTTTATATATTCGGTGGGAAGAAGGGACTAAATTAAGCTAGATTTCTTGCCTTCTCTACTTCAAAACATCACTGAATGGTGCAACATAATGGTCCTTAATGATTATAGGAACATAACCAATGTAAAAGGCTTTGACTATTCTTTTGTTTGCCACTTCATAATAGCTGGGACAAGAAAAAAATGTTTTCTATGGAGATTATGGTAAAGGATATCCCAAACCTAAAAAGAATTCTGACCAGAATCTTGTTGAGTCAGAATATAAGAATGCAGAGAGGGGAAAACAGGTCAGGCAACACTTTGACGTCAGTTATCCACCTAAGAGATATGGTGTCTTCCATATGATACTTCGTTTGGTATGGCTTCACCAACTCAACATTAAGCTTCAGAGAGAAAATTCATACTCTAGATTTTCACTTTCGACAATGTAGATGAAATGAAATTTGTGGGATTGTAAAGGTTATTGCATGACAAAATTTTGAATGGCAACAAATAAAATTCTAAAAATTCTATTATGCATTAAAAGCTAGGAAAAAAAAAGGAGATCAAATTTGTGCTTTCATTTTTTCTTCCTTATTTACCTTTGAAAAAGGTCAAATGAAATAGGTTTATTGGATTCTATCAACAGTTAACATCCGGATTGGATAGAAGTGCCAGTTTGGATACATTTAGGAAGTTTGAGTATCTGGAATATGCAAAAAAAAAAAAGTTTGAATGTCTACACCAAAAAAGTAGAAAGTTCAGGAGATGCCAGGGCTTTTATCCTATATATACATATTATTTATATATTATATAATATTATAAATTATTATTTTTCATAAAAAATCCTAACCTAATTTCCTTCCCTCGCACAATGTAACCATTGCATACCCATTCAAATTTGATTCACCTTGCCCCCCTCTCTTTTCACCTCTCTAGACTAAGACTCTTCCTTTCTTATACAATCTTCTTGCGTGCGGTCGTCCGCTACATCTACTCATCAGAGACCTCCAAATAAATGGAGGACTTAGTACCCTTAATGCCTTCTAGACCAATCACGAGGGCCCAAGCATCAAAGATGAAGAAAGCTCTAATCACATATCTTCAACAGAAGGACGAGCAACTTGATTTTGAAGCAATCTTTGAGACCAACAAGTTTGAAGATGAATATGGAATCCAAAGTTTTGGAATGTTGTAACTTTTGAAGAATTAAAGTTATGGAACTCTTGCCAACACTATGACTAGGAAGATCTTTTTTGAAGACAATTGAAAATACAACTACTTGAGCTAGAAAGCTTCCATGAAAACTCTAAATCTTCATGAAGGATTTGAACAAAAATAGGGTTGAATACTACACTTTTGGGAAGCTAGAAAGGACCTCAATTCATTGCAAAGACATTCCATAAAGACTTGGAAAGGATAGCTACAAGAAGGCAAGAAAGAAAGGGACAAATTGAAGAGGAAATTTTGAGAATGCAACTCTATCCAGTATCAGAACACTCCTCCGCAACACTGTTCTTCCAATAGCTGTCAGGCATCCAGTTTGGCTCACTGTCCGATGCTTGCATTCATTGTTTGGCCCCAAGAAGCTTTCAGCAGGCACTGGATGCTCCATCTCCAGCAGTAGCAATTTCCTTGTTCTAGTTCTTCCTTGTTTTGTTTTGTAACTTTTGTATAGTTTAGGCCCTTTTGTGTAAATATTTTCCCACCTTTTTTCAGTTAGGTTTTGGATTTAAAAGCCCTCTCTCGTATTCCAAAAAAATTACATTCATTTTTAAGAAATCAAAATAGAGAACTAACGCTGCTCACTTTGTGATAGAAACCTTTTTTGAGAGATTCTTACGAAAACTCTTCTAGGGTTCTTGTAGAATTACACTAGGGCTATCAATCACTTAGATTAGGTTATTGATTAGTCTTCCAAATTAAGAGAATGGTTGCTGAGAGTTGTCTCTCATAGGTTGTTCTATCTAATCCAAACAAACCCTAAGTGATATCCTGTCTTTACATGTGCGTCAACCTACCCGATAAAAAGGATCTTGAAAGAATCACATCACAAATTCTCAACCTCCAAATTCTCAATGTGAGCTTGCTTTGGGTGTCAAGAACTAGAAGATTTCAAAGGCATCAAATATTTGCAAACTATTCTTAATTACATGTAACTTTCAAATTTCAAGTCACCTTTTGCAACCTCATCCTTCAACTGATTCGAATAGTTGAGGTTTAAAAGAATATAATTTAATGTTCTATTGTTTTATGGCTAATGTCATAAGATTCAAAATGGGGAAAAAGTGGATTATTTTCTTTTTTTTTTTTACCTTGTTTGTTTGCCATACATTCTTAATTCTTTATTTGCTTATATTTTAAAATGCAATATTTTTTAGATCGGACAAGGAGCAGGTCCTATATACAGTTCAATTGAAGCCTGTAAACTGGCGATAGTAAAAACCATACTATTTATTTCAGTCTCAACAGATGAATTGTTGGACAAGACAGTTTTGTTAAAAAAAAATCTGGGGGATTAAATTGAAGAAATTAAAAACTATATGCTTCTAATTGAAAATTAAACTGAACTTTTTGCGAATATGTGT
>JAWZTD010029868.1:0-15100 GCA_035221335.1 Echites panduratus
TAAAATGCCCTATTGCCTCTACTTCCACCGTCTTGCCATCTCCAACATAGATGTATCTTTCACCATCACTTGGCTTTCAGAAGCTCAGACAACCCTGTATTGAAACACTTATGTGAGTAGTAACACCAGAATCTAGCCACCAAGTGTTTCTAGGTACTGAAGATAAATTAACTTCAGAACAGACCAAAGTATGGAACATACCTTTCTTAGTAAGCCATGTAGCATACTTGGTACATTCCCTCTTTTGATGTCTAGGTATTTTACAAAAGAAGTAGTCATCTTGCTTACGCCTTTTTTTGCTCTAGACCTTTAGGAGCAGCTTCTTTGTCCTTCTTCCTTACCCTTATTTGGTGAGATACTTGCCAAATGAGCACTTTCTAATTTCTCAACCTTAATTCTCTCTTCTTCTTGTACACAGTTTGCAATGAGCTTATTAAGAGTCCATTTATTTATTTAGCAGTTGTATGTAACCTTAAACTGTCCATCCTGCAGAGGAAAAGAGTTAAAGACCAAATGCAGTATCAAGTCATCTGGTAAGACCATATTTAGTGCTTTCAACCTTTTGGAGATGTTAGACATGCTCACATTGTATTCCCTTATATTTCCATTGCCAGTATACCTCATGGAAGTCAGTTTCACTAAAAGCGTCCCTGTTTCCGCCTTATCATTCTTTTGGTAAATTCTCTCAAGTTCGACAAGGAAATCCTTAGTTTTAGTTATCTCATTAAACAAAGCACCCCGAAAATCTTCTGGAACGCCACATTTAGTGATTATCAGATTTAAGCGATTAGAGTGATCCCACCTCTCATAGTGCATTCTTTCCTCAGTGGTACTATTATCTGAAAGAGGGGTAGGTTCTGCTTCCCTTAATGCCAAATCTAAATCCATGCAGCCTAAGAGAATTAAAATATTCTCTTTCCAATTTTTAAAATTTAACCTTAAAAGAGTCGGGATATTGCTAGGATTGAAAGACATGTTAATAGAAAAACCAACTGTAAAGAAAACAATATAACCAAAATAAAGCTCACATAATTATAACTGATAAAATATAATCAAAATGAGTTTAATTAAACAAGATACCTAACACAACTTGACATTTTCATCTTCGGACAAAAAATTATCAAATGTAAATGGTACTCTTGATGTAGTGAACAATATTGACAATTAAATTTGTCAGACAATAAACCTTTCTTTGGACCGATTTACTATCCACATGATAACTTAACACTTGGCCACATAGCAACTTTCCTTTGGGCCAATTACTACCCGCATAAATAACAAATATACATACACCCAATATATCAAATAAATCAATTTATCCAATAAAAGTTACTTTGACAACATAGTACTTCAGTTATTTTATTCAAAAATATTAAGCAAAGGTATTGAATTTTTTAACTCAATTTGATTGTGCTAAATTTGATAAAATCTTCAAGAATTAATTTGCTGACAATTATCAATCATTGTCTGCCATGATAATCCAACCGCATAGAAAAGTTCTAAAATCAAAGAAAGTAATAAAGATCATACTGTTGAGCAAATCTTTTCTTGAATTGAAATTCGTGCGTTCATAATGCTCAATTGCTAATACAATATCCTATTTAGATTATATTCAAGAAACTGAATGACGACTTCCGAAACAAATCGCATGATTTCCAAAGTCAGAGTTTGCAGCAAATTCAAAACTTCAATATCTATATTGCACGACATGGCACCGATAACAAAGGAACAATTGAAGTAATAACTGGATTCCAGTTGTTTCAACATTAAACCTAAGTAGCATGAAATCGATTGCCGAAACAAATTTCAGAGAATTGATTCCAATTGAAAACCGAAGCCAACAAATATTATTAACAAACAATAATCAAGAAATCAGATAAATAATTGATTTCACAATCAATCCATACGAAGGAGGCTCTGATATTAATTGCCAGGATAAAATCCCTAATTTCTAAAACTAAATACCTTCGTACAAAATTGATTGGAACATAATAAGTAGTGCAAAAGCTTACCTAAATCCATTCGGCTTGATGATTTCTTGAACTTTGGAGTTTCTGATCTTCCAAAAGAGATTCACCGATGTTTCTGTATCTTTTCTCTCGAAGGGATCAGAAAAAGTAATCAAAGATATGCCTCCTTTTGGACCATAACCCTTTATATCTTAAATTGATGTTAATTTCAATTCTGTCCTTTATAAAATTGAAAATTACCCAATGGTTTCTATATAACTATTCCATAATCAATTAGATATTCCAATGATTAATATTTATACATTAGACCACAACTAAATATATTAATTAATTTATTATGATAGCCATACATATTTTATTTGTATATATCAGTCCACATTAATTATTAAAATTTATTCCAACCGTTTCGCCATATAAGATGTCAAGATCGTATTATCTCATTGAATGGACAGGTTGAGAATGAAAAATGAAATTTTGTTGAGTGGATGGATCAGATTAGCCATGTAGGTTCATCTCGTCCCAACCAAATGTCGAGACTGCCTAAAAGCAACCAACTTTTTCCATCTTGTCTAGTGATGTGATGAAATGACCTAATTTCTAAACATTTCAATCAGTCGTTGCATATCTCTATAACCTTTAGAAAGAAATCTAGCTTTATTAATGTATTTAGCACAAGAGGAACTCGGTTTCCCAATAAGAGCGCAGACTTTGAGAAGCATTGAAAAGTTCTCTTAGGGATATAATTCAATTTTACACAAGTCCAAATATACTCAGGTTTAGAGTTGTAGGAAAAAGAGTTTTTGACGATAACGGGTGTATCATGAAAACAAGAATACATTGGGGATGTCCACTGATAGGCTGCTGGTAAACATTGAGATGTCACGCTGTAGCCTGAAGCTTTTCTTCAATTTTTTCTCTTTACGAATTGTGGTTGTTCATCTCTATTCTCTTTTTTTGCCAATCGCGCTTGAAGCTGAATACTAAAGGTAAGTGATGATGCAAATAGTTGTTCAGCGGATCAGCGGTGGATTGGACTTGAATTTGTGAGGAGTATTGCCTGCTAAGATGGAAAACTTAGGAGAATCTCTCTTAAGTATGCTCCGAAGCTTAAGTTAGAAAGAGGAAAAAAGAACAGAAAAACATCCGGGTGTATATGCCAGTAAAGAGATAGCCAGAAAATATCTTACCCCCCTTTGACATAAGTTGAACTTCCTATTTATAGGAAGTCAGGATGGTATTTTCGTGATTTTAGGACTTCCTAGCATAGGTTTTTGGGTACCCCTTCTTGATCATGACAATGGTCAGAGTAGGTACCATAAATCCCGGTATTGAGGATGGCGCCTGCAGGCAAATTTTCATCAGAATGTCTAATCCATTAAGGGTAATCGAGTGATTACTGTGAGAGCATTTAATGCTCTCACTGTAGATTACTTCTTAGGTGGGCAAAAGGTGTACATCGTGCGAGTTGCGTGATCCTTGCTATCTCATCTTGGCGAGATAGTTTTAATCAGCGGGCTCTTTTTTAAAGGTATGACGCATTACTGGCTCTCGATCTTTGACTTTCTGGAATTGGCCCTTCAGTGGCCCCCTGTCTGGTTTCATTTATGTGGCTCAGCATTAGCTGGATACCATGCATCGGGAAGGCAAGCCGTCCTAATAAATGCGACAACCTTTCCTTAGTACTTTTATCAGACCCGGTGCTTCGGGTTTCGAAAAGCCAACACGTTATCCGATGGGTTATTATTGACGCCGTTTCGCAAGCCAACTGTTGGTACTTTCGAAATTTCTTTTGCTAAATTGTTCTTCCTGCCGTCTCCGCTTCTCCGTAACTGTTGCTCTACTTCTTTTGGTGACTTTCACCGCTTGGTCGTGGGTTACGTAATCCGCTCACTGTGAAAGGTAATTCATCTCCTCTCCTTGTGCTGTTTTAATTTCCATTCGATTCCTCCCTACATCCCGTACTTTTTAGTTCTTCTTGTTCATGGCTGGGGTGCATGATTTTGCTGTGAGGATCCCGGACTTGAGAGTGTATGAAAGGACTCCGTCCGGCCTCCTTTGGAAATCTGTCAGGGGCATCCGGGCACATGTGGTTAGAAGGGGGTGTGAATATCAGATGGTTTTGAGGGAGAGCCCCTTTGATGGGCCTGCTATTGTGCGGGATATGATACTCGAAACAGAGACCCCTAGGATAGAACTGCGAGATTCGGGTCTGGTGAGGTTTTATTTGCAAGAAAGAAAGCGGAGTGACATTATTCAGTCTTTTGCAGAAAACGGCGAGATGGCCCCCAGAAATGTTGGCACTCCCTCTAGAAAGGTCCTCAGATCCCAAAACAAAATGTCCCAAGAGGAAATGAGCGGCCTTGTGAGGCGATTCCGCTTGGATACCAGCGAATACCGGGCGATCTATTGTATAAAGGTTGCCTTCGAATCCAGGGACGATTATGCCCTTGTTTTCACCGAACAGCTAGAGAGTGGTCTCAGGTTCCCTTTGGACCCTTTTATAGTGGAGTTTATGGCGACCTGCGATGCCACCCTCTCGCAAATTCATCCTAATACGGTGTGGACTCTGACCTCCTTCATTGTGACTTGTCGGATGATGGGGTTCGAACCTACCCTGAATGCCTTTGGCCTTTATTTCTCTGTGACGCGGGGAGTCATCCTGAGTGTCAAAAGTCGCTTAAATGAGCCAAAGATGATAGACCCGTTCTGGTCAAAAGTTCATAATTGGCAAGATAGATTTTTCCTATTGGAGAAAACGGGTTGGCCTTTTAGCTCCATCCGCCATCCCGCTGCTTCCGGTCTTCAGGGGTCGAGGGAGAGGTTGAACCCTATGGAGGCGAGGTTTGTGAGGCTGGTTAACTGGGCAATGTTGAAGGAAAAGGCGTCCAGAAGTTCCGCTTCCATGCCTTGGCTTTTAAGGACAGGGACCTCGCCCTCTGCGGGATTGGTAGCTCCGAGGGGTTGATGCCTAAGGTGAGGCTATCCTTCCCCCCTCCAAGGACCTGGGAATGGGTGGTCCATTGAGTGGGATGTTTCGGTTCTACTTGCCCGTGTGCCTCGGGAACCAGATGCGTTCCTCGCCCCGGGGGTAATTCCCACAAATTAGTTATCTGTGGCGCCTACATTTTCGCTCTAACACCCATTTCTCTCTCTCTTTTTTTTTTTTATTTTTTTATTATTTAGAAATGGTGTCTGCGAAGAGATTTATGGCCATCATGGAGGCAAGTCGCAAGGAAGCCCAAGCCAACTCTCTTCATCGCGAAATGTGATTCCCCCGCGACATGTTACAGATGAAGCAAAGCGGAATGGCCCCACCATCTTATCACCTTCTCGCCCTCTTCCCTCTGATGAGGAAATGCAGGCGCACGGTCGCGAGGAGGGCGCTGTTGAGGCTGTTGCCGCCCAACGGAAAAGGAAAGGGAAAGAGGTTGAGGAACCCCGCCCTAAGAAAAAGGGGGCTCCCGTGGAGACTCCTAGAGGTACGAGTATCTCTATCCATTCTTCACCGATGCGCGGAGGTCCCGACGCCGTTCCCTCTCAGGTAGGCTCTTATTAGCTTTCTTTTGTGCAGTTAATGTGATGCCTAATATTTATTTGTTTTAGGCACCTCCGCGTCAGAGTTCACCGGATGCTTCCGCGGCATCCGTCCAGCGGGAAGCTGCTGCCCCGCGCTCTGAGCCTCGGGATTCCGCTCCTGAGGCTAGTGTTCCTGTTGGACGTGCCCCTTCGCATTGGGAAGAGGAATCGTTCCAATTTTCTACTGCTCCGGCAAAGGTGAGGGAGCTACGGCAGGCTCTGGGGACGGGGATCCTAGACAAGCTAGATTTTGCCCAGGCTGATATCGCTAAACACTTGGGGAAGTGTATGTTGGAGCAGCTAGTAATGCTATTGCCCACAGAAAGTGGTGGGACCTTTCCCCTAGGAGAGCTATCAGCCAAATCGGGGCCCATATGTCAGAGGTATATCCCACTCCTTCGCTTCCGATGTTAATGATTTAGGTTAGTCTTTTCTAAGGTCGATGTTTGTAGGTGAGCTCGCTTCTGCTCCATCTGGACGAGGCTGGCATTAGGGCGAGCAAGAAGAATGAAGCTCTCGCCTTTCAAGTGGAGAAACTGTCCTTGGTGGACAAGGAGAGGACCGCCCTTAAGGACAGGTGCAAGAAGGTGGAGGCTGCTGTAGAGCGGTCTTTGGGAGATCTTGCAGAAAAGGAAAAAAGACTCGGGGATCTTTCGGAGCGCCTGTCGGAGATGGAGAAGTTGCGGGCGCGGAACCGTGAATTGGAGGAGACGCAATCTCTTCATGATTCCGATAGTTTTCGTGAGGCTCGAGCTCGAGAGGCGATCAAGAAGTATAAAACCTCCAACGAGTTCCTGGATGACATAGCTCGTGAGGCATTCGGGTTCTAAAAACTGGAGTACCTATTTCCGCTTTATAACCAATATGGACTTCATCCCGCTCTGTGGGGAGGCCATGGATTCGTGCCTTTTTCTGAGGACGAACTCGCGGAAATAGAGAATTTTGATGCAAAGGAAGGCAGGCCGCCATGGGTTCCTCCGCCTCCAATTGAGCCTAACTTTTTCCAATTGCAAGCGGCTTGGGCGGAGGAGCGGTTAAGGCCCAGCGAGCAGCGATGTGCCAATCCCCCCAGCTGTTGAGCCTGAGCCTGAGTCCTCTATCGTTCCCACTACTTCAGGAGATGTCCCGCCTGTAGCCGACCCTCATGACTCTGCCCCCACGATCAACGATCCTGCCCCTCCTGATCCCGCTGGTGCGGGCTTGTAATAGATAGGACTAAATTATTTTAATTGAAATAATACAAGGATTTTTGACTAGTATCGTTGTCTTTTGTATATTTAATAACATCATTCAGTAAGATTGAACACGTTTTATTCAGTACTCAGTTTTGAAAAACTCTAATCGAGTAATGGTCTCGTGATAGGCGAGATTTATTGAGGAAACTTCAAACATAATATTTTTTTAAGTGGTCAGTGTGCCAAGGATTTGGCAACCTTTTTCCCTCCGGCTTTTCAAGGATGTAGGTTCCTTCTTTACATTCTTCGACGATCTTGTATTGTCCCTCCCAGTTTGGGGCTAATTTCCCCCATTTGTTTTCTGTCCTGTTGCTTCGATCTTTCTCAGGACCAGATCTCCGACTTGCAAATTTTTGAGTCTAATTTTTTGATTGTGATGTGCCTTGGTTTTTTGTTTGTACAACTCCATTCGAGCTCGAGCCCTTATTCTCCTTTCTTCCAAATCGTCCAGGTCACGGAGTCTAGCCAGCTTATTATCTTCTTCGTTGAAGTGAGCGACCCGATATGTTGGGTAAGCCACTTCTGCGGGTGAAATCGCCTCAGAACCATATACCAGCGAGAAAGGGCTCTCCCCTGTTGGCCCCCTGACAGAGGTGCGGATAGACCATAAGACTGGATATAGCTCGTCAACCCATTTGCCATGTTTTCCCTCCAGGTTCTTTTTCAAGGAAGTAATTATCATTTTGTTGGCGGCTTCCGCCTGACCATTTCCTTGCGGGTGTGCGACCGAGGATTTCTAGTGCCTGCTCTTTAATCTTGTACATTCATTTGTAAATTTAGGGGAAAATTGAGTGCCATGATCTGTTACGACTGCTCTTGGGATCCCATATTTGCACAATATCATGTCGTGGAAGAAGTTCAGCACATTCTCCTCCGTCGGGTGTGCCAAGGCTTTTGCCTCTACCCACTTAGAAAAATAATCCACTGCAACTACCAAAAATTTTCTTCCCCCGCTGACTGGGGGAAATGGCCCCATTAGGTCCATGCCCCACATGTCAAAAGGCCATGGCCAAATGACCGGGGTTTGGACGACCGACAGTAATCTAGGGATGCTGGAGTGTTCCTGGCATTTGAGACATTTACTCGCATACTCTTTGACATCCCGCCTTAGTGATGGCCAATAATACCCGAGATTGATGATCCTATCTGCCATTGACCTGGCCCCCGGGTGTCCTCCGCATACCCCTTCATGGACTTCTTCTAAGAGAGGGGTGACCATATCAAGGGTTACACACCTCAACAACGGTTTTGAGAAAGATCGTCTATGGAGGATACCGTCCACCATCGTATATCTGGCTGCTCTCTGCCGGAGGGCCAGAGCGTCTGCTTGTTTTGGGGGTAATTTTCCTTCTTTCAGGAAATTATCCATTTCTTGTACCCAATTGACATTTTGAATGGTTAGGACTTGCTCCTCTGAGTCCTCCTCTCGAGGGATGCTTGCCATCTGGCTTACTTCAATCATGATTCCCCTTGTGAGTCCTGGTGGAGACATTGTGGGGAGTTTCGAGATTTCGTCTGCTCTCCGATTCTCCTCTCTGGGTATTTTGGAGAGTTCGAAGTGGTCAAACTTCACTGCTTCCAGCTGCACCTTGTCACGGTACTTTTCCAAAATTCCTCCTGCTTGGAACTCTTTATTTACTTGATTTACCACGATCTGTGAGTCGCTTTTAGCCCTTATTCTTCTTATGCCTAGTTTCCTTGCCCACAACATTCCCGATAGTAGGGCCTCATATTCTACGTGGTTGTTGGTCCCTTGAAAAAGGAATTTGACTCCTTTTTCTAGGATGATATCCTTGTTGGGCGAACTAAGGACTATCCCTGCTCCTCGTCCTTCGTGATTTGAAGCTCTATCTACTGATATTGTCCATAGGTCCTTTTGGATCCTTCCTTTGTTGTGGACTTGGATCGGATTTTTCGGATTTGAGGACTCTTCGACGATTGTCGTTTCTACTACGAAGTCGGCTAACGCTTGCCCCTTGATCGCCTTGCGAGGGATGAACCTTATATCGTAGGCGCTAAGTTCTATTGACCATTTCAACATCTTTCCCGATGTGTCTGGCTTGTGAAAGATTTGCTTGAGGGGCATGTTCGTGTAAACATTTATAGTGTGACAATCGAAATACATTCTTAGCTTTCTTGAAGCGACAACCAAGGTATAAGCTAACTTTTCTGTATTAACGTAACGAATTTCGGCCTCTTGGAGGACTTTGCTTACATAATATATCGACAGCTGTTTGCCTTTCTCCTCTCTAAGCAAAACCGGTGCTACCGCTAAGTCGGAAGCCGCGATGTACATATATAATATTTCTCCTTAGTTTGGGCTTACAAGGAGCGGTGGGTGAGATAGATATTTCTTCAATTCCTGGAATGACCTGGTGCATTCTTCCGTCCAAATGAAATCCTTTTTTGCTCCTTTGAGTGCCTTGAAAAATGGAAGACATCTTTCGGCGGATCGAGATAAGAATCTTCCTAGGGTCGCGATGCTTCCTGTCAATTTCTGGACCTCTTTCTTGCAGCGAGGTTCCTTCATGTTGATAATCGCAGCGATTTTCGCGGGGTTTGCTTCTATTCCTCGCTGCGTCACCATGTAGCCCAAGAATTTTCTAGATTCCACCCCAAAGGTGCATTTTACGGGGTTGAGTTTCATGTTGTACCTGTTCAGATTATCGAATGTTTCTTGTAGGTCCTCCAGGTGGGATCCTCCTTTGCGGGTTTTAATGACCATGTCATCTACATAGGCCTCCGCATTCCGCCCTATCTGGCTTTGGAATACCAAATTTACCACCCTTTGGTAGGTTGCCCCTGCATTTTTTAGTTCGAAGGGCATAACATTATAGCAGTAGGTACCTCCTCCTGCCCGGAACGATGTGTGGATTTGATCCTCAGCTTTTAGCCTGATTTGGTGGTAACCTGAGAATGGGTCCAAGAAGCTGAAAGTTCCGTACCCGGCGGTGGAATCTACCAACGAGTCTATTCTAGGGAGTGGGTAACAGTCTTTAGGGCAAGCTTTGTTTAAATCGGTGAAATCCACCCACATTCTCCACTTTCCTGTCTCCTTTTTGACCATCACCACGTTGGCTAGCCAAGTAGGATACTTGACTTCTCTAATGAACTTTGCTCGCATTAATCGCGAGATCTCTTCTTTTATGGCGGCTTCTTTTTCCGATCCGAACTTCCGCAGTTTTTGGTGAATGACTTTGCACGCGGGATCGATAGTGAGGCTGTGAACCGTGACCTCTTCGTTTATCCCTGGCATCTGTTCCACTTCCCACGCGAAAGTGTCAACATGCTTTTTCAAAAATTCCACCAATGTTCTCCTCTCCTCCACACTGAGGGAAGTCCCGATTTTGATCTTCTGTTCCGGGTATGAGGAATTGATTTCAATCTCAGTTGTTTCCTCCATTTCCGGGATACTCTCCTTTCTCTCTTCAATTGTGAGGATGGCAATGGGTTTCGCATCCGGTGAGGCTTCGACCCATTTTCTCTGATGCCGCAGGACATCTTTGGGGCTACTCTCGAGGGTGATAACCCTCGTGGGAGTAGGTATTTTAATCTTTTGGTGGGGAATGGATGTGACCATCCCGAAGGCGGCCTGGGAAGTTATGCCAAATATAACGTTATAGGGAGAATTTAGGTCAAGGACTAAGAAGTTTACCTTTTCATTCCGGCTATTAGTCCCGTCTCCCAGCCGGACCGTTGCCTCAATGCTTCCTTTGACCTGGACCCTATAGTTGGTGAATCCCTCCAAGGTTCCTCCATATGGGGTTAAATGGGCGTCTGGTATTCCCATCGTTTTGAAGCAGGAGTAGTAAAGAATGTCTCTACTTGCTCCCGTATCCACCAAGATTCTTTTTACCTTCCAGGGTTCTATTCCCTTTATTTCCAAAGCTGCTTCTATGCTTATCGGATGTGATCTGGCAACCTTTGCTGGGGCCAGTTCGCTCCTTCTGAAGGAGATTGTTTCGTCATCTCCTGCGACCTCCATTAAGGAGAAAACCTGATTTAGTGAGTGGATCTGTTTTTGAGCTGAGTGTTGGAATGGACTGGCTCCGTTATCATATTAATGACTCGTTCATCCGCCCGGTGTTCCCCGTGTTCTGCATGGCGGGGGGTTTCAGCCTTGAATTCTTGTAAATGCCCCCTTTTTAATAGTCTCTCGATGGCTCTTTTTAGCTGTAAACACTATTCTGTTGAGTGGCCATGGTCCTTGTGAAAAGCGCAATACCTCCCCGTATCTCTCCTATCCCGATTATCGGGGTTAAGGGGCTTTGGATTATCAACTCCGAATTTTTCTTTTAGCACTGAAATTAATCCCGCCCTTGGGATATTTAAGGGGGTGAAGGTTTCTGTTTTCCTTATCCTGTTCTTCACATCTCGACCCTCGCGCTTTGAGGAGTCATTTCTCTTTTCTGCGGGATGGCGGGATCCTCCTCGCTGAGAGACAGCCAATTTTCTAGCCACCTCAAACATCTCAGAGATCGTCTTAGGGGCCTGATATGGAACTCGGTCTTTAGATAAGCCAATGTGGTTCTATGGATAAAAGAATGTAATGCTACTTCCATCGCCACTCCATCAATGTCGTCATAGATCTTTTTGAATTTCTCTATATATGTTTCGAGGTCCTCCCCTTGGCGTTGCCGGACATTAAAAAGATCTAACTGGTTCTTGGCTAGTGCTCCTGTGATTCCGAATCTGGCGAGAAATTCTTTTTCCAGGGTGGGCCAGCTATTTATTGATCATGGCTTTAGGTTTGTGAACTATGTGGTCGCTTTGTCGCCAAGGGTACTTGCGAAGGCCTTACATTTTACGGCTTCGTCGTTGGTGATGACCCCCATTGCATGCTCGTACCTGCATAAATGATCTTGAGCTCTTCCTTTCCCGGTATACAGTGGCAAAGCGGGCAACTTAAAATTTGGGTTCGGGGGTGCCTCTCGGATCCACGTTACGAAGGGCGACTTTGTAACCGGTCCCCTCCTGGGAGATCTCGATCTGCTCCTCGATTTCCTCCTTTCATGGGTCCTTGCCCTCCTAAATCTTGAGGCTTGAGTGCTTTCGTGATCTTTTCGGGCCTGGTTTCTACTTTTTGATGGATTTCTTGATTCGCCCACCTGGCTTCTGGATGCTTTTGGTTTCGCCTTATTTGCGTGAACCGTACTTGCCCTTGGTTTCGGCGCCTCCCTTCCCTTGGTTGGGCCTTGATTGTCAAGGCTCGGCTGTCCATTCTTTCCCCTTGTCGGGGTGTTCCTGGAAAGTGTTCTTGAGGAGTCTGGTATCGGCACTGGGGGTGGTAGCGTGTGCCCCATCATTATTTGATTTCGTTCATTAGCCATTTGCAGCTCTTCCTCCAACCTCTGTATTCTGGAAGGGTCAGTGGGGGGGGGGCCTCTTCGGTCAAACCTCTGTTAAAGTTGAGGACCCTCCTCAAATCCTTCGTTCCAGAGGTACCCACACCCGAGGTCCCCAATCTCTGCTTAGCTGAGATTTTAAGGGGGATGTTAGACTCTCTTCTTCGGATGGTTGCCGGGGTGATAGGCTCACCTCAGGGGATTTCTTCGATTTGATCGTCGTCGATCGGTAAGAACGAGTGTCTCGAACGTTCTTGTTCTGGTTCTGCTTCCTTTCCTTTCCCGGATCTTCCTGACTGTTCGTATGTCGTCATTGTTAAACTTTCCCGGTAACGGAACCAATCTGATGATGCAAATAGTTGTTCAGCGGATCAGCGGTGGACTGGACTTGAATTTGTGAGGAGTATTGCCTGCCAAGATGGAAAACTTAGGAGAATCTCTCCTAAGTATGCGCCTAAGCTTAAGTCAGAAAGAGGAAAAAAGAACAGAAAAACATCCGGGTGTATATGCCAGTAAAGAGATAGCCAGAAAAAATCTTACCCCCTTTGACGTAAGTTGAACTTCCTATTTATAGGAAGTCAGGATGATATTTTCGTGATTTTAGGACTTCCTAGCATAGGTTTTTGGGTACCCCTTCTTGATCATGACAATGGTCAGAGTAGGTACCATAAATCCCGGTATTGAGGATGGCGCCTGCAGGCAAATTTTCATCAGAATGTCTAATCCATTAAGGGTAATCGAGTGATTACTGTGAGAGCATTTAATGCTCTCACTGTAGATTACTTCTTAGGTGGGCAAAAGGTGTACATCGTGCGAGTTGCGTGATCCTTGCTATCTCATCTTGGCGAGATAGTTTTAATCGGCGGGCTCTTTTTTAAAGGTATGACGCATTACTAGCTCTCGATCTTTGACTTTCTGGAATTGGCCCTTCAGTAAGAACTCTGTTGTCTTCTTTTTTCATTTTTCTTCTGTTTAATTATACTACTTTTGAAGTTTGAGAAGTTACGCCCTTTTTTTTTTTTTTTGTAGTGTTTGATTTATTCAATTCTTCAATGATAGTCACCTAATGACCTTCTGACCTCCTTCAGTTTGTAGCTTTTCTGTCATTCAATATCGTCTTTTTTGTTCATTTTTTTAAAATTAATCATTTGTGTAGCTTCAGTTCTGTGTCATTTTCTTTTTACTATTTCAATTCCATAAACATAGTTCACATTACTTTTTCACGCATTATAAGAAAAGTTAATTAGTATAATTAAATTTAAGGGTAATTTTACTTTTATATCATGTATTTAATTTATTGAAATTGGAAATAGTAGATATAAAGAGATAATTAATTATGGTAATTTAGTTTTTTAACTTATAACCATCCATAATAAAAAAGAAATTGAACTATAATTTGAGACTAAAGAAAAAGGAAATATTGACTACTTCTATGAAACGGAGATAGTATTATTTTTATTGGATATAAATATTACCATTAACTAAAATTAATTTATTATCATTCAGATATTTATCATCCATGACATGCCATTGAAGTTGTCAAGGGAGGGATCAAGCAGAGAAGAAATTGTGAATTTAAGAATCAATTTTAGTGAGAATTAATTTGGATTGTATTGAGGATAAGTTTCATAATTTTTATGTTATCATTTGGATTTTATGTTGTGTTTTTGTTATTTTTTGATATAAAAATTTGAATTGTATTTTTCGTTTTGTTTCACAGTTTAATCTGCAATTTCAAATTGTAGACCCCACATTTATTTATACGGCGTATATCTGGCCCCGGACCTAGACCTTAATGGGTCGGAACCAAATCGACATTTTCTTATAATAACGTGGGATTTCTCAATTATACCAATTTGAAACATCACATTTCATATATACCCATTTTTACTTAACATTTTAAATTTATACAATTTTCAATTCAAATTTCAATATATACCCAATTTTAACTTCAAATACATTTTTTAAAAGATTTAATCTCTAAAATTAAAAAAAAGAATGAAAATACAATTATACCCCTTTTTTTTATTTTTTTATCCTATATCCCTTCCTATTCACCTCCTTCTTCTCTCCTTCCATTTTCGTCCCCTCTGAAATTTCGTCCCTTTCTTTCTCAGTCGTCCCTTAGTCTCCTTCCCCTTCGTCCCTTTCTTCCTCCCATCGTCCCTTCCTCGCCACTGTCTTCCCCTTCCAGCCACTGTCTCTTCGCAGTCGTCCCTTATCCTTCCGTTGCTCCAGCCGCCGTCCGTCACAATCGCCGCCTCCTCCTCCTGTAAGTTTGTTTTATTTATAGTTGGATGTTTTAAATGATAATTACAATCTTGAGGTTAATTATAGATGTTCAAAATCATCCTCAACTGGAACTGGCATATAATTTGGGTGAGCTGACATCAAATTTGAAATAGGAAGCAACCTTGATTGGAACTGAAATTAGGTTAGGTTGTTGTGATTCAATTGGGTATTTCTCTGATTATGATTTTCGAATGAACAATTTCTTTCTTTGTTTCTTTATTTCTGGAATTTCTGTGAGTTTTGAATGAATGAGAAGGGGATGAACTGGTTTCTTCTGCTTCTGGGTTTCTTCTTCTTCTTCGAATGAACCGGATGAGATGCATTGACAGTGCTGCATTATTCTTCTTTATTTTTCTGCTGCATTATTTTTATTTTTAATCATTACTTTAAATTTGAGAAATTGGTTGTTTGATTTCTAAATATATATATATATATAATTCAAAATTTCAATAATAAGTTTCTTAATCTGAAAAAAAAAATAGTTAAATAGAAGTTTAAAAAATTAATTAACTAGAAGTTTATGGAGGGTAGGAATTAATTTAAAATTGTATTATGAAATTCATATATATATAATATAAAATTTGAATAATCAGTTTCTTAATCTGAAAAAAAATTAGTTAATTAGAAGTTTAAAAAATTAATTAATTAGAATTTTATGGAGTTTAGGAATTAATTTAAAATT
>JAWZTD010029887.1:0-10553 GCA_035221335.1 Echites panduratus
ATATATATATATATAGCTTCCATTCTAGGCATATTACCATGATATTCAAAAGCTTTGAAACTAAAAATCACAAGAAGTATTTCAAACCAAGCATTCATGTTGCAATAGAAATCATGAAGTTTTAAAACTTCCCCAAAAGTCAAATTCACAATGCCTGCTTCTTTCCAAATGTCAACCAAGCAATGATTCTCAAAAGGAATAGAATTACTTATCATATGCATCACAAAGAAATATTCTTCAAACAAGATAAACAAAAACTTGGAATTAACAATTGATATGCACTAAAAACCACAAAAATATAATTTGCTATCAAGTATCATGACATCAAAGATCCATAATACTCGATGATGTAAAACAAACTTGGATATTCTACAGATGTAGGTGTCAAGGATGTGCTTCAACAAGAATTCCAAATAATTCCAAGCGCTAGAAAATACCTTTAATCTATTCCCATGTTCCTCAATGGTTAACAAGTAGTATGTAAAATTCATGTGCATAAGCAAGACATTCTTCTCAGGCAGTGGTTCAATATGCTCATAGAATTTATTATATTTAACTTGTTTTGAAGCACTAAGCACAAAACCACAAACATTCTTTTTCACACATGATTTCCTATCAAGCTCAAGATGGAGCATATCATTCAAAAGATTCTTAAATATGCACTTCTTATTCCTACTATTCAAGAAATCATCATGCTTAAGAGCTTCATCATGAGTACCGTGCTCACAAGCATTATCACATTCACATTTATTTACATAAGACTCTTTTACAATAGTAAAGTCCATGAAAGCTGTCACATGACTCAAAGAAGTACAAGACATGCTTTCTATTATCAAGGAACCACTATGGTTAAGAAATTCAACCATAGCATCTTGCTTATGAACATAATAAGTATATCCACAATCATATCTAACTAGGGAAAACAAATTTTCTTGATCAAATTTTAGAAATTTCTCACCAAGGGTAGATATGAGGGTGTACCACTTAAGCATCTCACTCATGGTCAAGTTGTCATTGCCATCTTTCCTCTGGAATGATTCTTCAATATCCTGAAAATTAGGCACAATGACACAAGAAAAAGAGTGGTTAATGTTAGGAATGGAGATAAAAGTCTCTTGGTTCTCTTTAGAAGCATTCTCTCTTTTCCTTTTCTTTCCTCTCTTGTCCTTTTCCACATGAGCTCTCAAGTTCTTTTTCACTTATATTTTTCCATTCAAGCTCACTCTTGCTTTCTCCTTCTTTTCTTTTCCCCTTTTACTTCTCATAGCTTGTTTCAGCCTTTTCTTTTCCTCTCTTCTCTTTTTCTTTCTATTTCAGTCCACTATTATTTTATTTCCTCTCTTTGTCTCTCTTTTCTTTTGTCGTTGGGCTCACTTCTTCTTCATTCATCTCTTTTCCTTTCTCATTTTGAAATTCACTTCTGTCTTCCTCACTTGGGAACTCTTCTCTTTTCTCATTTTCGTTTTCTTCATGTTTCACCTGCAAATTCTCAGCTTCTTTTCCAACAAGTAGTACATGTTCATTTTCATCTTTTATTTCTCTTGGACTCTCTTGGACAAGTTCACTTCCACCAACTTTTTGTGGCTTCACTTCATCTCTAGAGGTTTGTGCTAGTGTCTCTCCTATATCTCCATGAGTTACCTTCACCATGTGTTCTTGAGGTTTAGGTTCCTCTCCTCTTGAATAAACACTTGGCACTCTAGTTGATGAAGAAGAAAGATGAATTGAGCTTTCATAGGATCTCCTATATGATGACTTCTTTTTCCTCAACTATCTTTAAACTTGAGTGGCCATTTGTACCATTTCCTCAAGATCAACAAAAAGGTGTGGCTCAAGTCTTTCCTTAATCTCCTTTCTCAGTCCTTTGAGAAATATAGCCATTGAAGCCTCTTTATCCTTTTTTATGTTGGTTCCCACCAAGTTCAACTCCAATAGTTTAAGGTAGTCCCTTACACTTTTGGAACTTTGAGTAATATATAAGTAGTTGTCCCTTCTTGGCATCACTTCCATAACATGATCGTAGTAATCATCATCATTATACTCTTCAAGCTCATATCTCCCTTTGTATTGGTTTGGTTCATGATTTCTTCTTTCAACTCTTCTTTGTTGATGCCCTCCAGAAACACTAGATTGACATTCACCTCCCCTTATTCCTAGTTGCACATATCTTAAAGAAAGTCTAGATTGGTGTTCATCTACCTTTCTTCCAAAGCTTTCAACTCTGAAGTTCAAGTCAATTCTCATGCCATTCATATTGTTAGAAAGCTCCCTTGGCATGTCTCTTGTCATCTCCCTTGCAATCTTTGTCATCTCCCATGCATTTGTTCTTCACTCTAAAATCTCACTTCTCTCAGCCTTTTTCTACTCAAGCTATTTTTGAAGTTCTTAGTTGATTCAAAAGAACAATGTCAATCACCAAAGGTAAGATACCAAGCAATTAACAAAACTAAATCAAATAGTCAATAAAGAATTCACTTACAAGAACCAAAGAGTTTAGAAAATAGGTCAATCAACACAATTGAAGTGATAGAATACTTAGAATTCAAAGAAATAGATGATAGGTATTTATTCAAACACCTAGAGGTAAAAAAAAAAAATTGTGATAAAAAATCTCTGCAATGACACTTTCTCAAAACCAGCTCAATTCTTCACCAAACAATGCCAATTCAACTTCCAATTCAATCACAAATCTTCCCCACACCTTTAACTATTCAAATCAAACAATTATCAATGCAATCCAACAATTTCAATTCACTTTTTCTCAGATATTTCTTGCAATCCTTGCAATCCCTATTTTTCTTTCTTTTTGTCACTATTTTTCTTTTCAATCTTGTTGCTGAAACAATCTTTCTTTTTTTGTAATTTTATTTTATATGTAAGAGAGAAGAAACACAAACACCAAACAAATTGAATCAACAATTGTTTTTTTTTTTTTTTGGCCTTAGGTTAGATTCACACAAACAAAGATCCCTCTCTTTGTACGTCCCATGAGGTTAATGACATATTAGAACACTTAACTTGCAAGAAAAGTCAAAGAAAATACAAAAAAAATCAAGGAAAACTCGCAACTGGACAAGATGCATCTGGCGCCGGATTGCTGGTGTCAGGCGTCGGATGGAGGCCATCAGGTATTGGATGGTGGTGGATCAACATGCCGGACTACTTCTAGAAACTGCTGAGATGTTCACCTTTGTGGTTAGGCACCGGACTGGCCTTGCTGGGCTTTGGATGGGGTGTTTCCATACCTTGTTTCAGCTTTGTTTTGCACTTGCATTCCAGCTTTGGTTGAACTTGGTTAACCTCATTTCTCCACCTCTTTTCACTCTTTTCTTCTCCATTTGCTTGCCAAATATCATGACATAATTAAGGTAAGAAATCAAGTCTATTTGGCCTTTGAATGATGCGACATTTCCATAGTTTCAAGCTTCCAAAATTTTATTTTCTTTATGAAGTTTAAACTTGAAATATAGATCCTTGTACTTAAAGCTTCCACACTTCAAGCTTTCTTTCTCCATTCTTGGCATCAATAATAAGTTGTTCTTCTTGGAGTTGCTTCAAGGTAAATGCCATGAAGATCTTCTTAATCTTAGAAACTTCATGATTGTATTTAAAATACAAGTCTTTGTACATAAGCTTGATGGCCTGAAATTCACTTTCCATGTCTTTATCTTTTGATAACCTCCAAGTTGATTCAATCAATGTTAGCTTGGCTCCTTGGATCCCACCAAGAGGACTCACCTGGAAAGAATCAATTATAAAGTCTGAACGAATGAAAAATAGAGAATGTAGGGAATTCTCAAAAATTGAAGTTCCATTTTAAATCAGATTGCAGAAAGAAAGAAAGTTAAAAACTATGAAGAGCTCCCTGCCTTGGCCCATTTCTTCTCCTATAAAAGTTCAGCGAATTTCAAAGAAGCCATCTGAGCAAGCCGGTCAGCTATGGCACTTGAGAATGCCCAATCTCCGATCAAGTACCAAGTCTTAGGGAGAAGAACCCCAAATCTCATAGGCCAAGAGTCATCGTTCACCTTCCGAGCAGGCCCCGGATGATAAAAAGTTTGATGCATTTGAGGATCTGGCCTGAGGCCCTGGTTAAGCCCTTGGAGGTTGTCAAAGATCTCCACATATGCAGAGGTAACAATAGGCTCCAACATCCACGTCATATGGTTCTTGAAGGCTAGGGAAGCTAAAATCAAGTCCGCCTTGAAACTATTATTCCTAGCAAACTTTTCATCCTGCTCTTGCAAATCCCGCTCATGTGAAAGGAGGCTGTTTTTGTGAGCTTCGGTAAGGCTTTCAATGAGTTTCTTCATAATCTGATCTATCTTCGTAAATCTCAGACAACTCCTTGTGACGACTTTCTTCCACCTTCTCCAAGAAACGAGTAACTAGAAAACGAATACAAACAAGTGTCAAAACAAAAAAAAAAAAAAAGAGAAGAGAAGAAGAGCAAAGATGGGAAAAGAAAAGAAAGACAGTAAATTTACAGAAGAAAGTTCCACCACTACGACGACAATGAAGGCCCCGACCAAAAGAATCATATACCCTAAAGGCACGGTGCCAAGAGGTACAAACCAATCCAAAGTTCTTAGCTTCAACAAGAAAAACCTTACAAGCAATTTCCTTAAATACGTTAAGAGGAAGAATCGTCCAATCCCTATTAGAGTTCGGACTCTCAACCTTAGCCATGGGAGATTCAAAAGAAGAAGTACCAGGGAATGCCATTAAGAACACGACTAATAAGAAATTTTGGTAAAGATGAAGAAGAAAAAGAAGAGCCTTGAAGAAAATAGAAGACCTCTAAAAGTACTGTACAGTAAAATAGATAGCGCAGAAGAAAGATAATTTATAAAGGAGGGAAATCTTAAGGTTAAATTTTTTCACATCCCAAAGATTTTTGGTGAAGTTTGAGTTTTAGAAGGAAGTTCCCAAGAGACACCACCCTCTCCTATTGGTTGCCAAAATCGGTAATTCATGCAGCTGTCAAATCAAACAAGCTAAACGACATAGTTTAGGTTGTTGAGCTTCTAGCGACCCTCAATATACCTTAAACGAAAAGGTACTACAACTAAATTTATAGCATTTTAGTTTCCAAAGCATTTAATCTTTTCAGGTAGCCAGGCTCAAAGAGGGGAAATGATGGGCAGAACGGGTACGACCTGAAAAGGTATAGGTCGCCAGAGACATCCTCGAAGGTTGTGGGCCATCCTCAAGGCCTCCAAAGATCTCCCCAAAGACCTTTGGAGGTCACGAAGCGCTTTCCTAGCAATTACCAAGACTTGTTAAACAAAAGTAATATACTCCAACAAGATAGCGTGGTGACCCGATGGACTAATTTATCCCCCATTAGCTGGAGCAGAATTCTAGCCACCAATGCACAAAATTTTCAAAGCATAGCTAGGTAGGAATATTGACGTCTATGTGGATGATATAGTCATCAAATCTAATACCCCAAAAGACTTCATTGAAGATTTTCGAGAGACCTTTCAAACATTGAAGTTTGTATATATGAAGCTGAATCTCGAGAAATACACTTTTGGAGTCTCAATAGGAAATTCCTAGGGATTTTAGAAAGAGGAATTGATGTAAATAGTGATAAAATCAGAGAATTGCAAGACATGGAAGCTCCTTGGAACATCGAGATGGTACAAAGCTTAATAGGGAAGATGGCAGCCCTTAGTCATTCTATCAACAAGATGGTTGATAAGGGATCCAAATTCTATGATGTCTTTAAGAAGTCAACAAGTTTTCATTAGATTGAAGAATGTCAGTTCGCTCCTGATGTACCTCACATCTACTAACAAAGCAGTTAGCTCTGTGCTTATACTACAAAGGTTAGGATTACAATACAAAGTCTATTATGTAAGCAGACTCTTCAGAGGTCCAGAGATTTGGTACTTCGACTTCTTGAAGTTCTTGTATTTGATTGTTATGACATCAATAAAACTTAAACATTAATTTGACTCTCATCCAATAAATTTCTCAACAAATTTACCCTTAAGACAAGCACTAGCAAAACCGGAACTCTCTGGAAAGACCATGACATGGGCTTTGGAGCTCTTTAGACGTTAATCGACTTTGAACCTCGCAGGCCTATTAAAACTCAAGCTCTCTCAGACTTTATTGAGGAGTGCACAAGAATGTTCTTGGATCCTGAAAAAGCAAGAAAAAAAGAAAGCTAGACCATGTATACTGATGGATCAACTGAGAGAGATAATGTTGGAGTAGGAAAGGAATAAAAATTCCTTATGCAATAAGGTATAATTTTCCATCATCTAATAATGAGTCAGAGTATGAGGCCTTGCTAGCTGGATTACGACTGACACGAACTCTACGAGTTCACAAACTTCATACAGAGGTACATTCACAGGTCGTCACAAGCCAAGTCGCTAGAAAATATGAAGCCAAGGTGGACAACATAGCCCGATACTTGGAAAGGGTAAAGTAACTGACCTCCAACTTGGAGTATTTCATAATAGAATAAATTTCAAGGAATCAGAATTTGGAAGCTGATACATTGTCAAAGATATCTAAAGACATGGAGGGAACTAAAGGAAAGCTTCTAATTGAATTCCTGGATTAACCCTCTATAGCTCTTAAAGAGAGTTTGGTCATCGAAGATCAAGCAGACTGGAGATATCCTTTGTATAAGAATACTAAGCATGGAGAGCTCCCTGAAGCTATCATTGAAAGCTATTATGATTCAAAAAATAGGTCCCAAGATATGTGCTCATTGGAAGCGATAAGGTTAACCGAAGGTCATGCACCTGGCCACTGATTAAATGCCTTGGTAGAATTGAAGCACAATATGTGGTCAAGGAGAATCACAAGGGGATATGCAGATCTCATGTTGGAGCTAAAATAATGGCACGGAAGGTCCTCATAACAGGATATTACTGGCCATCTATGGTGTCAGAGATAGAAGAGATCGTTAAAAGATGTGAGAGCTGCCAATTACCCAGAAACAAATCATATAGACCTCATGTGAAATACCACACAATAAGTGCTTCTGTTCCATTTGATATCTGGGGAATTTACCTCTTAGGTCCGTTTCCCCAAAAGGTAGGAGGTGACCAAAATGATGGAAGGAATGATGCTTCAAAGGATCAACATTTCAAGTGTGAAGAAAGCTTTAAGACAGTGATGTTCAAGCATGAAGAACAACTTGATTTGAAAATCATTTTCAATGTCGAAAGGTTTGATAAAAATAAAGAAGCTTTAAAGTCTTAGATTATAACATCAATGTTGGGGCTGGAGAGCTTCATTTTAAGTCCAAATTGCATCTAAAATGTTAAAGGATCAAAACTACCAGAAACATTGATGAAATGGAGCCAAAAAAGTGAAGAAACATGTGGGAGAAAGGCAATCCAACGCCTGACCAAAATAGCCCCAAAATGAGCAGCATACCAGTGTCAGTCAGATGTATGATCCGGTGCTTTCCTGGCACTGGACACAAGGTAAAGAAGGAGGAGCAGGTGCCAGATAATGTCTGCCTGGTGCCGGACAATCCATTTCAAGCAACCATCATCTTTTATTTTTACTTTGTTTTTAAGTGTCTTTCTTCATTAGTTTAAGGCTGTTTTATGTAATTAACATCTTAGGACGACCTAATTAATGTTTAGCTGAGTCTTTGCTATAAATATATCATAATTTGTAATCTAAAGTACAATTTTTCATGAATCAAAAACATACTTCTCTTTGAGAACTTTTCTCTTTAAAGATCAAACATGATTTTCATTGAGGATTTTGTGCTTAGAACTCTTCTAGGGTTCTTGGACAAATCTTGTTGCTTCTTACACTTTTGTTTAGGGTGTGATTAGTCTACCAAAATCAAGTCATTGGTTGATGTTGCAAGACAACTTAGGTCAAGGAAACAACCATGATCTTAGGTGAAGTCTTGGGAATTTGCTATATGATAGAATCCAAGGGACTGAGCCATTGATATGAGAAACTTCAATTCTAAATAATCACATCAGGAGGTGTACAATTTTTGATTGTGGCAGTTGAATACTTCACCAGGTGGGTGGAAGTAGAACCCATGCTCACAATAACCTTACAGAAAGTACAATCATTCTTGTGGAGAAACATAGTCTGTAGATTTGGAATTCGACAAGCTATAATCTCAAACAATGACAGATAGTTTATTGGAGAACCTTTCAAGAAGTTCTGAGAGAACCTAGGCATTGAACAAAGGTTGACTTCAATACCTCATCCACAGGCAAATGGCCTTGTAGAGGTCACAAATACTACCATTTTGGAAGGTATTAAGAAAAGATTGAAAATTTTGGAAGAGGAAGGTCATAAGACCTCATGGCTTGATGAAATTCCCAGTATACTATGGGCATATAGAACCACACCAAGAAAAGCTACAGGAGAGACACCCTTCAGTCTATGTTTTTGTTCAGAAGCAGTTCTCCAAGTGGAAATTGCCATGAAAACACTAAGGTTTACTGAATACAATTCAGTCTTGAACTTGGAGGAGAGACGAGCAGACCTAAACCTCCTTGAAGAAGCCAGGAGCAATGCCCTAGAAGCTGACACAAGACACAAAGGCAAATCACAACTCTTTTCAACAAGAAGGTTAAGAAAATGAAAATTTCCCTAGGGGATATAGTTCTCAAAAAATCAGATGTAGGCAAGCAAGGTCAATTGTCTGACAAGAAAGGTGGGAAGGTCGTTATGTTATCCGAGAGGTACAATAATTAAGGAAGTTACAAGTTATCAGATCTAGAAGGTAGGCAACTACTAAGGCCTTGGAATGTCTGCCCCTTGAAACAATTTTATGCCTAACTCTAAATTCTAGATTTAGCTTCTAAAATCCAAGTTCAAGTTTTTTACAGAGCTTTTGATTATGATTTGTCCAAGAAAGCATTTCTTCTGTGTTGAATTAACAGCTTGCATTTTGACATTAAACGCACACAAGGAGAGGATTCATCATTTTTCTAAAACTCAGAGATTTAGCAAAACATGTTATATTTGCATAAGAGAAAATTAGCTCAAAATGAGCATTTTATCTGATGCTACATTCCATAAAAAAGCACTTTAAACAAAACAAGAAAAAGGGTCTTTGTTGATTAGAGGCCTTAGAAGGAAGGATGCCGAAAACTCTCTACATCCTCAAAGTTTCTTCTACCTCGAAGACCATGACTTAAAATTCTCCTTTCTTTTCACCAGCCCCCTCTGAAAGTTGCATAGACTCCGCCAGCTCCGAAGGGGTAGCCTAAGCAGTTGGATCAGAAGTCGAAGTGGAAAGCAAGGTCTCCTTGACCTGGACTAGGAGCGTCGGGAGTAATGCTACAAGCTCATCGAACAGGGAAACATCTCCCTGCCTTGGAAGTCCCCTGAGCTAGCATTGGATTTTGGAGAGCTCGTGCATCCCTATGGTAGGGCCTTAAGTCTGGATTGAACTCTTTGAGCCTATCAAAGCTCTCCACTTATGTATAGATGATAACAAGCCCTAGTAGCCTTTAAGTCTCCATTCTTGGTGAATTTTTCCTTCAATTCATCCCTGGCTAGCTCATGTTCTTGGAGCCCTTCGGTGAGAGCCTTAGTAAGGCTATTTCTTCTTGGGCCTGCAGAACTTGCCCTCTCCTTTGATAATGGTTGGAGAGCTCATAGAGAGCTTGGCTCCAATTTTCATCTACCCTCTCGGCAAAATGAGTCACCGAAATGAAGAAAGGCTTTAGGAAAAAAGCGAAGAGAAATAAGAAAAGAAAGAAAGATTGAAAAGATCACCAAACAAAGGTCCTATCCAAACTACGACAACGGATACCCCAAGCAAAAGCATCATAAGACCTAAAAGTGCAATTCCATGAGGTACAAACTAGCCCGAATGCAATCTTTTCTAGTATCTCTACAAGAAGGCCAGCCCAATCTCTCATGGAAGTTTCATCCTCTGTTCTGATCACAAAAGACTCGGAAGTAGAAGCACCAAAGAACACCATTGATACCAGAACAAAATATTAGCTAAAGATTATGGTGGAGAAAAAGAGAGAAGGGATTCAAAAGTATAGAGATTTTCAAGGGAATTACATAGTAAAAATTGTGAAGGCTAAAATACAAGAAGGATAGTTCGCTTCTTGATGAAAGAGTTAAACTAAAAGGTAAATCTTTTTGTATCCCCAAATTTTGGTAGCATTTGAGTCCCAAAGGGTAATTACCTCTTTCTAATTGGCTACTAAAAATATAGTCATTCAAGATAAAAGAATGCAATTTCTTGAAACGACATTGTTCTACCGGTTGAGCTTCCAGCAACCTTCAACGGTCTCTGAATGAAAAGGTACATTGGTTAAAATAACACTATTTGGCTTACCACAAAGTTCAAGACTTTGAAGGAAGCTGAGCTCAAAGGGGGTAGTGATGGGCAAAATGTGTACAACCTTTAAGACCCCTTTCAATTACCCATGAACTCGATATGAAGAGTAAAGAACAGATTCGGTCTATTTTTTTTCCAGACCTATGAAGGTCTATAAACATGCACCAGCATAGCCTCATGAATGTCTTTTCACATGACCGCGGCCTCCTACTATCTCAGTAAGCTCTACAACCTCCAA
>JAWZTD010029917.1:0-15084 GCA_035221335.1 Echites panduratus
GAGAAGCTAGGTTTAGGATTGGTATCCTATTTGATAGGAAAGAATAAATCCTAGCCATCCATTCTATTAGATTGGAAAGAATAAATCCTAGTCGTCCATCTTTCTTTCTCTTAACTATAAAGAGATAAGAATGGTCTTGCTAGGGTTTCACTCTTGATGTAAGCTATTTTGATAGAGAGAAAACCCTAGCAATAATCACTTCCTCTCCTCTCTAGATTTCCGCCATCAAGCTTCTAAATATAAGATTTGGCAAGCTTAAGGTTCTAGCAGACCTAGTAGTTCATTGATCTTACTGTGTGGATACCGGTAGAGGACCTTTGTGTTTCGCAGCATCTAGATCCAAAAGATTTGCTATTCCTGTTCTTCAAAATAGAAAATGTATGATTTTCTTTCAATTTGGTTTTACATAATGTACATGGACCCTGGATCGGGATTGTGAAAAATTTTATTTTCCGCTACTTTTGTGTTCATAAATCCCAACAATTTCTCCGTATGATTCATACTATGTCCAACTAGAGCCTAAGTAGTAATCCGATTAAAGATAACATTAGCCTCGGTCAAGAATTCGTCACATGGAAATCCATAATGAAATCAGGTCGAGGGACTCAAATATGACTATAAAGATAAGAAGTCCTTGTGACATAGTCCATGCAGTATTCTCATTATGGGTCATGTCCAATACATCGTTCTCTAACAGGACTCAAAGATCTCATATTCATGATCAGTAAAACATGATCATCAATTAGATTACATACTATTCTTAATTTATTATTATTCCAACAATAATAACCGAATAGGGACTATTTAGAATAATATATCCATTGCCAAAATGATGGAGGTCAAGGAGCTTTGATTCAAACAATTTGGAAGTTTACTTACAAGAATAAAATCTACATTTCAAGACTTGGAGATTTGAGGACAAATATTTTCAAACGACAAGCAGGGAATGATGGGAATCAAAGAAGGAAAAAGTCTTCAAAGGATCAACATTTCAAGTATGAAGAAAGCTTGAAGACATTGGTGTTCAAGCATGAAGAACAACCTGATTTGAAGATCATTTTCAATGTGGAAACAATGATGAAAATACAGAAGTTTTAAAGTCTTCGGATTATATCATCATTGGAAGGCTTAGAGAGCTTAATTTTATGTCAAGAATTTATCGAAGATGTTAAAGGATCAAAAGTAGATGGAAACTTGATGAAATGGAGAAGAAAAAAATGCACAAAAATGTTTCGGAAATGGCCCATCTGGCCCGACCTTTTAAATGCACAAAATAGCCCAAAACAGTGTCTGTCAAGTGCCGGATAGCTACAGTACATAAGCTGCTACAGTAACTTTTTTTATATTTGTGTTTATTGTAATTTTTGTTTGGTTTAAGGGATTTATTATGTCTTTTGACCCTAAGCACGAATTAATAGGTTAGATTAGGGTTGAAATACTATAAATACATCCTTATTATGTAATTTGAAAAGACTTTTATCAATCAAAAACAAACTTTCTCTTTGAGAGCAAAACAAAGAAGATCAAATTGATCTTTTGGTTAAGGTTTCTTCATGAACAGCTAGATATGGAGTTTCAGTAGGAAAATTATGAGGATTCATAATTTCTGAAATTGGAATTGAAGCAAATCCTAATAAAATCAGAGCATTGCTAGATATGGAGGCCCCTCAAAACATCAAGCAGGTACAAAGCCTGACGGGAAGTTGACAACTCTCAGCCGTTTTATCAACGAGATAGCTGATAAGGGGTCTAAATTCTATGATATCTTAAAGAAGCTAGCAGGTTTTCAATGGACTGAAGAATGTCAGTCAGCTTTCTTAAGATTGAAAGAGTTCCTGGGGAAGCCACATCAATTAGCATCACCAAGGCATGGAGAAGATTTCCTGATGTACCTCATTGCTACTGACATAGCTGTCAACTCTGTGCCTATAGTAGAAAGGTCATGTTTACAATTCTCAGTCTATTATGTAAGCAGACTCTTGAGAGATCTAGAGATTCAGTACTTAAATCTCGAGAAGCTCTTGTATTTGATTGTTATAACATGAAGAAAACTTAAACCCTACTTTGAGGCTCATCCCATAAAAGTCTTAATGATTTACCATTAAGGCAAGCACTAGCAAAGCCGAAACTCTCTAGAAGGACCATGAAATGGGCTCTAGAGCTCTCTGGGTATCAAATAATCTTTGAACCTTGCAGGGCTATTAAAGCACAAGCTCTCTCAGACTTCATTGAGGAGTGTAGAAGAAAGTCCATGGATCCTGAAAAAACAAGAGAAGAAGATGTCTGGACCATGTACAAGAATAGGTCAACTGAGAGAAATAATGTCAGAGCAGGGATTATGTTAATAAGTCCAAAAGGAATAATAATTCATTATGAAGTAATGTACAACTTTCCAGTATCCAACAACGAGTCAGAGCATGAGGCCCTGCTAGCCGAATTGCGACTGATACGAGCTCTAAGACTTCATAAGCTTCATGTAAAAGAAGATTCACAGGTTGTTGGAAGCCAAGTCGCTGGAAACTACGAAGCCAAGCAAGACAACATGGCCCAATACTTAGAAAAAGTAAAGCAACTAACCTTAAGCTTTTAGTATTTCTTCATAGAACAAAATTCCAAGGAACCAGAATTTGGAAGCTGATACATTATCAAAGATCTCAAGAGACCTAGAAGGAACTAAGGGAGAGCTCCTAATTGAATGTCCAGATCAACCCACTATAGCTCTTCAAGAGAGCTTGATCATTCAGGATCAAGCAGACTGGAGATATCCTTTGTATAGGTATCTTAAGCACAGAGATCTCCCCAAAAACAGCAAGGAAACTCATAAGGTCAGAAAACGGGTCTCAAGATATGTGCTCATTGGAAGCAATGAAGTTTACTGAAGGTCATACACTTGGCCACTATTTAAATGCCTTGGGGGAACTACAACACAATATGTGATTGCGGAAATTCACAAGGGGATATGTGGATCTCATGTTGGTGCTAAAACAATGGCAAAGAAGGTCCTCAAAATAAGATATTTTAGGCCATGGTGACAGACAAGGAAGAGGTCGTCATGAGATGTGGAGCTGCCAATTACATGGAAACAAGTCATATAGGCCTCTTGTGAAATGCCGCTCAATAAACGCTTCTATTCTATTTGATATTTAGGGAATCGACCTCTTAGGTCCTTTCCCGAAAGGAGTGGGAGGTGTACAATTCTTGATTGTGGCAATTGAATCATTTTCCGGGAGAGAGTCTCTTGAGTTTTTATTTTGTATGCTAGGAATACCCACTCCTCAATACCTATTTTAGGCCTAGTTTGATCTCTGAAATTCCTTGCATCATCAGATTATTTCTGTTATTGGGAAAGATTTTTTGGCCATTTTTCAGAGCAACATCTTCTCTCAAAGAACTCTCTTCTTCTATTCTCTCATCTTTTAACTCATATTTAAGAAAACTTGTTCTTCCTTATTCTCCAGCTTCTAAGTTAGAAACAACAATGGAGAAATCTTGATACAAAAAGAAACAAGAAAAGGGCAGTCAAGACTCTATGCTCCAAGTCTTTATCAGGATCCACAAATCTGGATCCCAAGGAAAGAACCTATCAACCCGACGACTGTCCAATGGAAGGAAACAAATGCCCAGGCAAGGATTTGGGTAAAATAGAGGCTGGGACAATCCAAAGAGGGACCTTTAGGTGCCAAAGACCTTCGAAGGACACTCAACTTCAACAAGAGGCTCACCGAAGATGGAGTTCCTTCTAAGAGTTCTTCTAATATACGAAGGCTATACGAGGAACTACTCATCGAGCAAGAGAAAAACCAAAAGATGATGGAATGGGCGAAGCTGAACTAGAGGATGGCCATGATAGGTCACACATTGCCACCACCAATTTCGATCCCATCATCATCTGTGCAGAAAACAAGAAATAATCTCTATAAGAGGGAAACTGATGTGATTCAAGGTTGTTGAAGTTCTTATAATCAAGTTCTCAAGAACACACCATGAAAATTTTAGGAATTCATCAAAAGGTTTAATGGCGAGTTAGATTGACCTATGAAGTACATCCTCATCAACCAATATCTTGATTTGGTAGACTATTCAATACCCGAACCTAAGTAATTGAAAGCCCCTTGTGCAGCCCCTCAAGAACCCTAAGAAAAGTCTCTCAAGAACTCAACAGAAGAACAAGTTTGATCTTGTCAAACTTGAGAAAACTGAAACATATGTGTTTGTATTCTCTAAAAATTCTGCCATCTATTACAAAATAAAAGAGTATTTATAGCCAAATATGAAAGAAAAGCTTAGGGATTAATTTAGGGGTGTTAAGACATAAAAGACCCTTTTAAAATATCAAATTTCCTAATTGAAAACTAGGCTGGCCGAAATTTACTCCTTTGCTGGACACTCCATATTTCAACCATGTTTCTCCAACAATTCTTGTCCATTTGGCTAGTTCTTTTGCCCTTCTTTGATGCTTCCTTCTTGGACTGATTCAACTTAATTTTTAATGCATCAAAATGTGTTTTAACAAGCTTCTTAAACATCTTATTCAAGCTTGATTTGAAATGTAAATCCTTGTAAGAGTTCTTCTTAACTCCATGCTTGAATTCATCAAACAAGGCATCATGGCATAGCTGCTCATCTTTGTCAAACACCTTTGTCTTCATGCCTTTCTTATACTTATTCTTGAAATGTTTATCTTCCTAAGCTTCAATACTTCCTTGGACCTCATCATTCCCTCCTTCTTTGAAAAGATTTGTCCTCAAATCTTCAAGTCTTGCAATGTAGATCTTATCATTGAGAACAAACTCCGAAGTAGTTTCAATCAAAGCCCTTTGGACTCCATCATTCCCCCCCCCCCCACTTCAAAATGATTTGTCCTCGAATCTTCAATTCCTACATTAAAAGAAGAACAATTATTAACATTGATTAAAACATAAAGACAACACTTACCACATACACCATTACTATCAAAGGCTTGATAGATATTTCTCCCCATGGTAGTTGTCGCACAAAAAGGCCTTACCATTCCCTCCTTCCAAGGTGGTGGTTTTTCCTTGATTGATATGTATTCCTTTTCATCTACAATGAACTCATTAGAAGAAGTAGAAAGGAATACTATCCATTTTAAACTCAAAAGATGTAAAATCACATCAATCATAACTACCATTGTTTTATTATCCTAATAAGCATTAAACAAAAGAACTTCAAAGAAAGAGTTCATGCATGTTAAGCTCCAAAATTTCATAATTCTTTACAATCAAGTCACAAATCTTAGATCCCATTGGTCTATGAAACCACAAAGCATGGAATAAAAGAACATCAAATCTGAAATTTTTACACATTAAGCTCAAGAAACACTTCTTTCCCAAGTTATCACAAGTCTCCCATCAAAATTATCACACATATGTATAGGATCAACATGTTCTTTAAGATGGATATCATTGTGCTCATTCACTACCAAGAGATAATTCCACAACTCCCACACTTTCAAGACATCTCTATGCATGGCACAAAATTTAAACCATAATATCATGTAATTCCACCATACATGCCAAATAGAGATTAAACACATGTCAATTACAAAATAATCTTCAACTTCATTGAAGAATAATTTATCATCATGAAACACCTTTTCATAAGATTTCAACAAGCATTCACCAACAATCGTAGGTGTTTTCTTCATGTGTAGTCCTAAGACATGCTTTCCAAGCAATATACTCAAAGGTTTATTACTAACATATCTCATGCACTTCATGTCATGATCCTCAAGATTCAACAACTTCAAGAATTTAGCATGCTTAGAACATTCAAGATCATAAGCTTTGAATCTAAAAATCACAAAAAGATATACAATCCAAGCTTTCATGTCTATATTAAGTTCATGAAATTCCAAAACTTAATCAAAAGGCAAATTCTCAACATGATATGCTTCACAAACAAGTCTCAACAAAGAATGATACTTCAATTGCATAGAATTTCTATCTCTACTCTCAATGAAGTACATTGCAAACAAGATAATCAATGATTTAGAATCTTTCATGAGTATGAAAATTGCACCACAAATATACCAATTGTCATCAAGAATGGCAACATCAAAGATCCATAACAATCAATAATCTAAAATAAACTTAGAAATTCTACTCAGATAAGTGTCAAGGATGTGTTTCCACAAGAATTCTAAGTCATTCAAAACTAATGAATGTGTATGCAAAGTAATTCCATCAAGCTCAACTATGAACAAGTCATATATAGAATCCACAGGCATAAACAAAGCATTCCCCTTAAGTAAAGATTCGTCATGACTATAGGATTAAACATATTCAACTTGCCTTGAGTCATTAAACAAAAATACACAATCATGTTCAAATTCACATATGTTCACATAAGATTCCTTCACAATTTGGTAATCCATGAAAGTTGTAACAATACTTAAAGAAGTACAAGACATGCTTTCTTTTATCAAGGAATCATTATGTTCAAGAAATGTAGCAAGAGCATCTATCTTATACATATCATAAGCATTTCTTCCATCATACCTCACCATTGATAACATTCTTTCATTTTCCAATTTTAACAACTTGTCAGCAAGTGTGGATATGAGGGTGTAGCTCTGTAGTATTTCGCTCATCCTCACTTTATCGTTGCCAAATTCTCTCTTGAATGATTCTTCTAATCCCTGAAATTTAGAAAATGAAACAATAGGAGAAGATTGGTCAAATTTAGGAATAGAAATAAAAATCTCTCTTCCCTCTCTCTCTAGTTTTCTTCTCTTCTCACTATCATTTTTTTCCTCATTTTCTTTCCTCTCAAGATTTTCTACATTTGGGTTTGCTTCCTCTTCACTCTTTTCTTTTCTTTTCTTCCGCACTCATTTTCTTCTTCAAAGTCTTGCCTCTCAAGATCTTTAGCAATTAAGTTCACTTCTTCTTCCCTTATTTCTTTTTCCTTTTCATTTTGATTTTCCCTCTCATGCTCACTTTGAAGCTCCTTTATTTCTTCCACTTTGTTTTCATCATGTGTCTCTTGTAAATTTTCAGCTTTCCAATGCACAAGTTGCACATGCTCATCTTCTTTCTTTTCTTCCTTAGGACTCTCTTGGACTTGTTCTTTTTCATCAACTTCTTGTGGAGTTGCTTCACCTTGAATAATTTCCACTTCTTGCATTCTAGGTTTAGGTTCCTCTTCCATTGCCCATGCTCTTTGTACTCTCTCTAATGAAGAATAATCATGACTTGAGCTTTCACGGGTCCTCCTATTTGATGACTTCTTTTTCCTCAAGTATCTTTCAACTTGAGTGAACATTTGTACCATCTCCGCAAGATCAACAAAAAGGTGTGGTTCAAGTCTCTCCTGAATGTCCCTTCTCAATCCCTTGAGAAATATAGCCATTGAAGCAGCACTATCCTTTTTTAGGTTACTTCCTACCACGTTTAACTCAGTAGTTGAAGGTAGTCCCCAACCTTTTTGGAACCTTGATTAATTGATAGATATATATCCCTTCTTGGCCTCTCTTCCACAATATAATCATCGAAGTCATCATGTTCATATTCCATTTGCTCATATCTCCTCCTAGATGAATTTACTTGTAACCTCCTTCTTTCCACTCTTCGATATTACAAATACTCCCTTAAAGAACACGATTGTGATGTCTCCAATCTTTCTCCATGATAGAATGCTTGAGATAGTCTTCGAGCCATGTTCATGATGTGCCCACAATTTTGAAAACTCACAAAAACAATAGCATTATGTATATCTCTCACTTCCCTAGTGTATCTCTCACCATTAACTGCTTTTTCACACTCTAACAAGCTCACCAAGAGCCATTTACCACTCTAACTCTTCTTTCAAGTTCATGGTTGACTCACAAAAGCAATGCAAACCACTTAGGACAAGATACCAAGTAATCAACACAACCTATTCAATTAGTCAATAGAAAGGTCAATCAACACTAATCAAATGATGGAGAACTTAGAATTCAAAGAAATAGATTATAGGCATTTAATCAAAAAGATTTCTGCAAGACCAATTCAACATATCCAAGTCATTATGATCTCAAATTTGCATCAATCAAAGGCAAAACCAATTCAATTTCAATCACAAATCTTATTCAAATATTCAATTTTTCAAACCACACAAGATCACAATTGAAATATGAATTTTCGTCACCTGTTTTCCACTTGCTGCCCGGTTTTTTTTTTCTCATTGTTTTGCTGTCCAAAATGTTCTTGGGCAGATTTGATCTCTTTTTTTTGTACTTTTCGTTAATGAAGCTAAAAGAAAAAGAACAATCACTTAACACCTTGAATCAGCCCTTGTTATTTGAATTAGGTTAGATCCAAAAAACAATTGATCACAAGAAGAAGAGTAGGATAGATATAAGAAAACAAATCAAAAAAAAAAAAATCAATAGAACATGAGCTTTGAAAGAAAGAAAACCATGATCTTACAGTACAAGAACGCAATTAAAGATAGTCAAACCTTAAGATGAAGAACCATAGCTCTAATACCAAAAGATGATGTGATTCTAGGTTGATGAAGTTCTTAGGATAAAGTTCTCAAGAACACACCAGGAAAATTTCAAGAATTCATCGAAAGGTTTAATGGCTAGTTAGATTAACCTATGAAGTAAATCCCCATCAACCAATCTCTTGATTTGGTAGACTATTCAATACCCTAACCCAAGTAATTGAAAGCCCCTTGTGCAGCCTCTCAAGAACCCTAAGAAGAGTCTTTCAAGAACTCACGAAAAGAACAAGTTTGATCTTGTCAAACTTGAGAAAATTGAAACATATTTTTATTCTCTCAAAATTCTGACATCTATTGCAAAATAAGATAGTATTTATAGCCAAATATGAAAGAAAACCTAAGGGATTAATTTACGGGTGTTAAGACATAAAAGACCCTTTTAAAATATCAAATTTCCTAATTGAAAACTAGGCTGGCCGAAATTTACTCCTTTGCTGGACACTCCATATTTCAACCAAGTTTCTCCAACAATTCTTGTCCATTTGGCTAGTTCTTTCGCCCTTCTTTGATGCTTCCTTCTTGGATTGATTCAACTTGATTTTTAATGCATCAAAATGTGCTTTAGCAAAATTCTTAAACATCTTATTCAAGCTTGAATTTTAAATAGAAATCCCTCTGAGAGTTCTTAACTCTAAGCTTGAGTTCATCAAACAAGGCAGCATGGCATCGTTGCTCCTCTTTGTCAAACACCTTTGTCTTCATGCCTTTCTTCTACTTATTCTTGAAATGTTTATCTTCCTAAGCTTCAATACTTCCTTGGACCTCATCAAAAACACTTCACAAGAGTAGCAAGAATCGTGACTAGCCAAACAAAGAATGGGAAACTCAGGAATCAAAAATAAGTAGGGTTCGCTAGGCAAGCATAGGACAGTAAAAACCCTCTAGAAGTGACGTAGAGGAATCAAGGAATCCCCCCAACCAAGATGCCAGTATCAAGAAAAGAGACAACAAGAGATCTCATATCTTGCTACCGAAGAGGGCGAGAACCCTAGAAAAAAGAGGTAAAAAAGTATTTCAAAATCTCCCAAGAATTGGCCCATCTTTAAATCCTTTTTTACAAAGTGGATAAGGGATACTCCCCCAAAACCTAACTTCAAGCTTCCCGTGCTATCACTGTACACGGGAAAGGGAAGGGCTCAGGACCATCTCTGCAGGTTCGAGCATGCTATAGGAAATGTAAAGCTTTCTCCAGCATGTAGGGGGACAAAACCACTGTTTGGTTCACCAACTTGAAGCTAGAATCTAGAAATAGTTGGTCGTCACTAGAGAGAAAATTCTTGGCCAAGTTCGGAATTGCTGAAACACTGGCCAAAAACCAAGGAGATCTCTTCAATATTATACAACGTCAAAGAGAGAGACTGGAAGTCTTTATCTAGAAATTCAAGAAGATTTATGATAATATAGACAGGGTAAACATGGACGTGGCCTTACACTGGTTTATCCATGGAACTACATCAACTTATCTCTAGACATAGTTCCACATAAGGCTGCCTAAGTCAATAGTAGAAATGTTCAAGGTGGCAAAGAAGCTAGCTGCTTCCAAGCAAGGATGGTTTCTCCATCTCTCTAATAAGAAGCCCACCTCCCCAAGAAGAAAAAACAAACAAGGAAGAGATGATATCCTTCCGAAGAAGTGAGCTCGTGCCCACCTTCAGATCTCACCCCAGATGAAGGAACTCTAGAAGGTGTCACCAACTGCCGAGTCCAAGAAAAGGGAGCATCAACATCAAAGTCCGACTGGGGACTAGAGAAAACAATAGAACTGAGATGGCTTCCTTTAAAATGGTATATTCCATCTCCCACTAAAGAGTAAAGTTGCCAACTCGCAGTACCATTCTTACTATAGAAAGCAATCCAAAATATGTGTTGTCTACTGGCTAGCAAGATCAGGAAATGAGATAAATCTCTATCTTGGTAGCCAAGGACAAAGGTACAAAAAAAAAAAAAAGAATCCACGGGATGAGAACAACTCTCTAAAGCCCTCGAGCAAGATCAGAGCTTGCCGACAAGATCAAAGCTCGAAGACAAGAACAAAGAGCTTGCCAACAGGATCAAAGCTCGAGGACAAGACCAAAGCTTGCAGGCAAGATTAAAGCCTACAGTTATCTCACGGTGAGTTCCAAGGAACCTTCATAGTTATCTTGGAACAAGTGTGAAAGCCAGGCGAAGAAGAAAAAGGGGGATGAAAACAACTCTCCGAAGCTTGAAGCAAAAATCAAAGCCCGCCAGTAAGATCAAAGCTCGCTAACAAGTCCAAAACTTGGATCAACAAAATTTCAAGTCAAGCATGCAATATCCGACTAGGTCAGAAGATTCAGCTAGGCCAAAGGATCCGGCTAGGCAAGAACAAAGAAATCTAAAGCAATGATCATTCATTGTGGAAAAACAAATTTTCCAGTTCAACTTGGAATATTAAGCTAGGCCAGTGGATTCGGCTAGGCCAAAGGTCTCGGATAGTCAGGAACCAAGAAATCACAAGAAAAGATCATTCGTTGTGGAAAACAAAAATTTCAAGTTAAATCTGGAATATTCGGCTAAGCTAGACAATTCGACTAGGCCAAAGGTTCCCACCTAGAAAGAACCAAGTAATCGCAATCAAAGATAATTCGTTCTGGATCAATAATAATTTCAAATTAAACTTGGAATACTAGGCTAGGCTTTCTACAAGGCCAAAGGTTTCGGTTAACCAAGAAATATCGAAGCAACGGTCATTCATTATGGAGCAACAAAAACTTCATGTTAAACTTGGATTACTATGCTAGCTAAAGGATTCGACCAAGTCAAAGGTTTCGGCTAGGCATTAACTAAGAAATCACAAATGATCATTCGTTGTGAATGAACAAAAATTTCAAGATGAATTTGGAATACTCATCTAGGCTTTCGGTTGGGCCAAAGGTTTTGGCTAAGCAAGAACCAAGAAATCACAAACGATTATTCATTATGGAATAACAAAATTTTCAAGTTAAACTTGGAATACTTTGCTAGGCTTTCGGTCATGCCAAAGGTTTCGGCTAGGCAGGAACCAAGAAATCAAAAGCAACAGTAATTCATAGTGGATCAACAAAAAGTTCAAGTTAAACTTGAAATGCCCGGCCTAGTAAGAGGATGCAGTCAACTTGCAAAACCGTATGCAAAAGGACTTGACTACATAAGAGGATTTAGCCAGGTCAAGGAAGGACAAAGTCATCTGGAAAATCTCGCAAGATGGGGAATCCAAAGAGACAAAAGTTATACTGCATCTCGCAGGTTACTGGTGAGCTGCACTACGGGCTACTGAACGGGTAATATAAATTTGGACCATTAATAGGAAGTCTAGCAATGTTAACAGGGTTGAAAAGAAGAAGCCCAGATGATTAACACAACTTTAGAGCCCATCGATTAGTGCCTCAGGAACAATGAAGATGAAACATCTTTAATCCCGTAAGATAGTTATAAAGATAATGTGAGATAGGAAAATTTCTTGAAAGCTAGCGAGGAGAGAAGAAGCCTGCTAAGTCCCGAAGCTTGCTAGTCAAAGGCAGCGAGATGCTTGCTAATTTAATTGAGGTTGGGTGGACCACAACAAAGAGAATTCATCTGGCCAAAGCTCATCACCTCCCGTCGAACACTTCGTAGTAGAACCACATAAAAAAATTACTCATTTGGGTTAGAGGTTTCAACCTATCGGCATATTCGGCAGAACCGAAAACAAAAGGATTCGGCTAGGGCAAGGGTCAAAAGAGATACATTACATTATCTTCAGTTAAGACATTAAGTGGAAAGAGGATTTGGCCAGGGCAAGAACCAAAGGAGATACTTTACATTTCATTCAGTTAACACATTAAATGCAAGGAGGATTCGGCCTACTCATTAAATGCGAGTGCATACAATGGACGATTTGGTAGCCGAAAAGATCAAAAGAGCCACCCTACTTACTTGAAAAGACAATCAGGTACCTACCCAGTCAGTACTGAAAAGACAGTACTAACTCTGGGAACCACTTGGGGACACTTCTCTAATAACAAAAATGCCCCCCGATATACTATAAATAGAGATCCCTCTGCCATGAACTAGGAAAGTCAACTTCTTCTTGATCCATTCTTACTCTGAAATTTCATTTACTTTTCTGTCTTGCAAAACTCCTCTAACTCAAAATTCAGAGCATTTTCCAAGAGAGAGTCTCCTGATCTTTTATTTTGCAATCTAGGAATACTCACTCGTCAACACCCATCTTCGGCCCAGTTGGATCTCCAAAATTGCTTGCATCATCAATAATGAATTTCTATAGCTTAACATCTGTATAATTTTTATGAAAACCTATTCAAAGGTTGTGGAAGCCACGTGTTTACTAGCCACTGCTCTCAGATTTAGCTAAAGGTTTATAGGCATGAATCTGTTTTGGAGCTATATGTCATGATAGATGAGGTGCCAACTCTCAGACCAAACAAAAATTTGATATGTAAGATTAATTGTTGTGTTTTGTTTCTTCATGTAGAATTGCAACCAGGAAAACAATGTAAAACACAAAGAGCACATACAAGATTTTGGTAATGCAGTTCAACCTTACCTATTCTACAAGATCCTTAACCAAATTAATAACTACTATAATTATTTTACATCAAGAATATCAACTACTTGATGGATTGCAAAATTACAAGTCCCTTATGATGAACTCCCTTCAACCCCTGCATGATTTCATCCTCCTCTAGAAATCAACATCACCTTCTTCCAAAGATGGTTGAATGTTATCCTTCTAATGATGTAATACTGAACTGGGTTTAGTTTTCAAATTCTCAAACACACCAAGTTGAATTCCATAGGACTCATCAAAGAGGTTCAATTTAAATTAGATTGACCTATGTTGTCACTTAACATCAACTAATCTCTTGATTTTGTAGATGAAAGAATATAATAAAGTTTCTTAAGAACCTTAGAATATTTCATGAAGAACACACTCAAAAGATCAAGTGTTATCTTGATTTGATTCACTCAAATTGAGATAAGTGGTTTGTAAGATATCTAATTCAAAAATACAAATAATGGAGTATTTATAGTTTGGACCAAGAAAAAACCTAATAAATTAGTGATTACTGTGTAAAATAAGTAAAAACCCTTAAAAGAAGTCAAAAACTACAAAAGACCAAGAAAAATATCTCATTTTACCAAACTACTCGAAGGGTGTCCGACTTCAGACAGAATACCGGACAGACACTAGACACCTTTTGTCTAGAATGGCAAATTGCTCAAGTTCATCCAGTACCAGACCATGGGCCGTACCAAGGGCTGGGTGCATTCTGGAAATCCCCTGTTTTGGTTCATTTTTTCTTGTTTTCTTGACTCTTCTTTGGTGATTCTTTCCTAAGCTTCGTGTGGATGAGTTCCAAATCTTCAATGCCATTTATATCACTTGGAATTCTCTCAATAATCTTCAAAGCCTTAAATCTCACATGTTTTGAAACATCTTCTTGATTGCACTTTCAAACGAATCCTGCTCACAGATAGCTTTTTAAAATCAAGATGAGCTTCCCATCCTTGGATAAACACCATCAATGCCTTTTTCATCCTTGATGCCCTAAGTCCTGTAATTGGTCTAGAAGGTATTTTCGGAGTTTGATCACCATCAACCTCCCGCTCGTCAAAAGGATTCATCCTCAAATAGCCATCATCTATAGCAAAGGGGGAGAGATCACTAACATTTAAAGTAGCACTCAATTGATACTTACCAGGAAGGTCTATCTTGTAGGCATTTAATTGAGAAAAATGTTCCTTCCTAAAGTGCACACAAACCCAATCTCCAACTTCAAACAGCATGGTCTTTCTACCTTGTTGTGTTCTTAGACATAACATTGGTTTTATATTTTAATATTCTCATTGACTTTAGCTTGCAATTACTTCACTAAATCATCTTTCCTTTTACCATCTAAACTATGTAATTCACAAAACCAATATAAATTATATATATTATTGATGGTGCTTAAAAGAGACCTACGGGTCATCCTGTCGCAATGGGGCTTGTAAGAACAACAAAAGGAAGAGTGAGATCACTGGAGTGGGCTGGCATTGTTGGGATTTATGAACACAGAAGGAGCGGAAAATAAAATTTTTCACAATCCCGATCCAGGGTCCATGTACATTATGTAAACCAAATTGTAAGAAAATCATACCTTTTCTATTTTGAAGAACAGATACAACAAATTTTTAGGATCTAGAGGCTGCGAAACACGAACGTCCTTTACCGGTATCCACACAGGTAGGTCTGCTAGAACCTTAAGCTTCCCAAATCTGATATTTAGAAGCGTGATGGTGGAAATTTAGAGAGGAGAAGAAGTGAGGTCGGCTAGGGTTTTCTCTCTATCGAAATAGCATGTATGCAAGAGTGTAACCCAAGCAAGACCATTCTTATCTCTATATAGTTAAGAGAAAGCAAGATGGACGGCTAGGATTTATTCCTTCCAATCTAATAGAGTGGATGGCTAGCATTTATTCTTTCCTATCAAATAGGATACCAATCCTAAAACTAGCTTCTCTTCCCCTTTTATATTTATATTACGAATTTCCTACAATTAGGAAATGTATTATTGATCTCATCAAAAT
>JAWZTD010029968.1:0-15066 GCA_035221335.1 Echites panduratus
TTTCTAAAATTACTCAACAATTAATTAATACTTTTCAGACTCAATATAAAATACAATAAAAATTTAAAACAAAAAACAACTCTTCAACACTAAAACGACTTGTACTACATATGTAATATCTTTTTAAATTTTTCTTCTAGATAATTTTTGCCTCGAAGGCTTCTTTTTCTATCTGTTTACCAGAAAACACCTGTACAAGTGCACTTGTCTAACTTCTAAAGGTATGTGCTTTAAAAGCATTTTATGGATTCTAATAAAGCGCACATTTTAAATGGTTCATAGAGTAAACAAATTCAAAAAAATGATAGGAAGATCAACAAGAAAACCCTAATCATATTAGTCCAACTTCCACTCACATTCACAGATTACAAAATGATATTCCATGAAGATCGATGCAAAAAACATAGAATGTTGGGAAAATTAAGGCCTTCACCAATATCTGTAGAAGCATTAGATACCAACAATTGTAAAAGCATAAAATAAATCAAACATTTCAACGAAGCATGCCTCCTGCATTAATTCTCATAAGGGGGGGGGGGAGGGAACCATTAAAGGAGACAGGAAAACATTGTTTAAAAGATAGAGAAAAAGCAAATAATTCAGCAAAATTGCACTCGTAAAAGGAAATTTCACACACATGTATAGCAAAGTTCCATATAAAGGATTAAGAAGAATTCTCAAAACCTTTTCTCTGCAAAAGACATAGACAAAGTACGAACTACAAAGAAAGAATTTTGCAATTGTGCATACCCCATAAGATTAACTCTGAGGTGGATACTAAGCTCAACAAATACCTATACATCTGCCCAATATTAGCAGTATGCATCAAATTGAAGAAAAAACAAGCATCTCTTCAATTAAAACTAGAGATAGAACATACCTGTAGAAGATAACAGTATAGACGATGGGGCAGGAGATCGGAGAAGGCAACCACAGCAGTAGCAGAGCCCGACAGCAGCGTGAGGAGCTGAGAAGTTTGGAGAATGTTGGAGGCTTTGGCGCCTCAAAGTCTTGGCTGAACCAAATGAGAAAAGAAAGAAAAGGAAAGGTAAGAAAGATAGAAAGTTAGGGTTTTTAGTATATAATATAAAAAAATTTTGTTAAAAAAATATAATATAAAATATTATTATAAAATATATAATTTTTTTAAAATATATATTAGAACGGGTCGGGCCAGGTCAGGTCGGGCCAGATTTATTCTTAACAGGTCAGGTCAGGCCAGGCAAGGCCACTAGCTAGGCCCATACCTAACCTGCCCTGTGCACGGGTCTCCTTTGTAAGATCCATGTTTGGCTTGTTTTAAGGGTATACCCGCCCCAAACAGGTCATTACAGATCGGGTACCTATCAAGTCAGATCGTTTTGCCATCCCTACCACCATGACTTTTATTCACAAGTAACTTTCTCATAGAGCATTTAGGTACACACAATTTATTTTCTTTAAACAAAAATCCATCATGCCAATAATATTTATCATGAGCACACTTATCACAATCGAAATTTATAGCTTTAAAGTCATCATCATCTTTATACAAATCCTTGATAAATTCAAAACCAGGTAGCTTAGCTTCAAGGGTAGTGATAAGAGTACACCTTCTTGAAAGTGCATCCGCCACCACATTTTTCCATACCTTGCTTATATTTGATGACATATGGGAACATTTCAATAAACTCTACCCACTTTGCATGTCTCTTGCTAAGTTTGGTTTGTCCTTTCAAGTGCTTCAAGGACCTATTTGATGATCGGTGTGGATTACAAACTCTTTTTGCCAAAGATAATGTTGTCAATGCTCCAAAGACCTAATCAAGGCAAACAATTCTTTGTCATAAGTAGAGTAATTTAATGAAGCTACATTTAATTTCTCACTAAAGTAAGCAATGAGTTTTCTATCTTGCATTAAAACAACCCTTGTCCCTACACCTAAAGCATCACATTCAATTTTAAAAACTTTAGAAAAATCTGGAAGAGATAAAATTGGTGCACATGCAAGCTTAGATTTCTACAATTGCAAAGCATTTTCTTGCTCACTTTCCCATTTAAACTTCACCTTGGCCTTAGAAACTATGGAGCTAAAGTTAGGAACAACCTTCTATAGAATGAAGCTAGCCCATGAAAACTTCTTACATCACTTACACTTTTTGGTGTTGGCCAATCTTTGATTGAATTTACCTTTTCCTCATCCACTTGAACACCATTAGAAAAAACAATGTATCTAGGAAATGTCAAATAACATTTCTTCAAGTTAGCATATAATTGTTCACTTCTAAGAATGTCAAATATAATTTTCAAATGGTTCACATAATCAACAACATTTTTGTGATATATCAAAATATCATCAAAGTAAACCAATTTACCTATGCATTCCCTAAGAATATAGTTCATCAACAGCATAAATGTGCTAGGTGCATTAGTTAACCCAAATGGCATGACCAACCATTCATATAATCCATGATTGGTTTTAAAAGCAGTTTTCCATTCATCTTCTTTTTTCATGCGAATTTGGTGATAGCCACTTTTTAAATCTCTTTTTAAAAACAATGGCTGCCACTAAGTTCGTCAAGCATGTCATGTAATCGTTGAAAGGAAAACAATACTTTACCGTGACTTTATTTATCGATCTACAATCCACACAGATCCTCCAAGTTCCATCTTTCTTAGGCACTAGTAGAACTGGAACAACACTAGGACTAGTACTTTCTCTCACATATCCTTTGGCTAGGAGCTCTTCTACTTGTCTTTGAAGGTCCTTTGTTTCCTCGGGATTGGTTCTATAGACTGCCTTGTTTGGTAATGGAGCTCCCAAGATGAGGTCGATTTGGTGTTCAATGCCTCTAATTGGAGGTAGCTCTTGAGGTAGTTCTTCCGGGAACACATCTTCACAGTCCTTTAAAAGGGAACAAACATCAATAGGCAAAGATGTGTTAGTATCAAGAGAATGAGAATCAAAAGAATTAGAATTTAAAGAGTGTTTATACATAAGTAAGACTATAGGCCTTAAACTCAAACATGCATTCTTCACATCACTTTTTTTTGCCAAAAAATTCAGTTTTTTTTTACTCTTGTTTTCCTCTCGGTTTTCCCTCTATCCTTCTTTTCTTTTTCTCTCTTTCTTTCTTCTACTTTTCTTTCTTTCTATTGGATTCTTTAACTACTTTTTCTTTCCCTCTTTCTTTCTTTTCTTTCTCAGTTTCTCTCAATGTTACTTCTCTTGCTCTTTTTTTTTGTCACTCTCATTTTGTTTTCTCAACAACTCCTCATAATATAATTTCATATTCTCTACAATGGCCTTTTGGTCCATGTATGCTTCATGTAGCTTCAAGGAATCTTGCTTGTACTTTCTTCCATTCAACTCAAGTGTATACTTGTTCTTGTACCGGTCAAACAACACCTTCCTATCATAGTGCCATGGTCTTCCAATAATTAAGTGTGTAGCTTGAATTGGTACCACATCACAAAGTACCTCATCTCTGTAGTTTCCAATGGAGAAAGAAATCATCACTTGCTTCCCTACCTTAACTTCCCCACTATCATTCAACCATTGCAATCTATATGGTCTTGGATGATCTTCGCAATGTAGTTTTAATCTATTGATCATATATTTGCTTGCCACATTACCACAACTACCGTTCTCCACAATCATGCTACAAACATTACCATTGATTTTACATCCTGCATGAAAAAATTTTCTCTATGTTCATTTTCCTCTTCTTGCTTGGCTTGAGTACTAAGCACCCTTTTCACCACTATTTCCAAATGGCCTCTTTCAATATTCCTTGATTCTTCATCTCCACTTTCAGCTTCTTGATTATTTTGAGCCTCATGATCTTCCTCCTCACCTTCAATAGCTAATTTCACAACTCCCCTAATGGTATAGATGTTCCTCTTGCTAGGACAATTTTTTTTAACTGAATACCACCTTTGATGCCGGGGGGTTTGGTAGACCCGTACCCATTTAATAAAATAAGAAAATTGTAACAATAGAGAGGACATTGAGAACCTCACTCCATCAGTGGATGGAAACGTATCCACTTTTTACACTAATGTAATGAGTGAGTAAAGAGATGTACCAATTTTGTAATTATAAGTTTGGAGACCTATGACTGTCTCCTCCACCTAAAAAAACCCAAGAGTCTACCAAGTTCTGGTATCTTATGAGTCTAATATAGTTCATGCAATCTGTAAATTAACTTTTCATTGATTCCTGCCAATGTGCTTTTTCCATTATCATAATAAAACTCGCATCTGGTTGTCCAAATTTCATAGCAAATCACAACAGGAAGATTAATTACCAAATCCCCAATTTTGTGTTTGTTAGAGTACCAATGCTGGAAGTGATCCCAACTATTTCCATGGAATAAAGATAAATTTTACTGCATTTTCAAAATACTCCTAGATATCTTCGTCCAACATGCAGCTAATAAAGAGGTGTGAAAGTGATTCAGTTTCCTTTTCACAGAGACAGCTAGATGCAAGACCGAATAGCATGTTTTGTCTCATAGAGTCAAGAGGCAAATAACCATGCATTATCTTCCACATACATATAGACCATGGAAGGGTTTAAATTTATGAGAGAAATTGAAGAACACCTCTGTATTGTGTCTTGAATTGTTCAACAACTCCATACAAGATGATAAGGAGAATTCACCTGATTCAGTCAAAGACCGTGCTTATGTTTCATTGAGGGAATCTGAGATTTGGAAATCCAAAATTAATTCCACCAAAAGAGATGGTAGTAAGGTTGTTAAAGCATTCCTATTCCATCCATTTACTTGTTGAACATCTGCCACAATAATATGATTTTCTGAAATTGCCTCTACTCTACCAACCAGTTTCCCATCTAATAACCAGTTTTCATGCCAAAATGAAACTTCACCACTCCTTAATATAACCAGTATATATTTCTCAGCCTCCGTTGATGCCAAACACAGTCTTTTCCACACTCTTGATCCTTTATTATTCAAAGGATTCCAAAACACAGCTATATTTTATTCTCATATATTTAGACCATAATGAGTTGACAGATCTAAACCTCCACCATAACTTATAACTGAAAGCCTACAAGTAATTTGATAAGGAATATACCTGCAGACAACCTTTGCTGAAAGGGATGCAAAGATAGTTCCATTTACACCAATGCTGTCTATCTCCTTGCTCGCTTTCCTCCCAAAAGAAATTTTCAATGCTTCTCTCCAATTCAAAAATAACCTGCATATGGGGATTTTACATTGCCAACAAGTAAGTTACCATAGAAGAGAGCACATTTTTAATAAGAACCAACCTTCCCCTAATGGTTAAAAATTTATTCTGCCATTCCGCAATTCTTGCCTTCCTTTTGTTAATTAAAGATTCGAAGTATTCAACTTTGCCCGTCCTGCAAAAATGGGACATCCCAAATACAAGATAGGAGGTTGTTGCATATTACAATCAGTAATATCTTTAATTAAACGTCATCTAATTAGGCAAATACATTGAGCTTTTGTGAAACTTTATTTTCTGACCCAAACAATCCTGATAAAACCCCCAAGAACTCCATAAATTAGTAGGCCCCTTTTTGATTCCTCGAGTAAAAATAATAATGTAATCAGCAAAACTCAAATGTGAAATAGAAATTCCCTTTTTGTCAGATATGAAATCACCTATTTTTCCATCATTTAAAAGGCAATTCAAGCCCTTTGATAAGACCTCGGCAGCAAGAATAAACAGGCTAGGAGAGAGAGGATCCCCTTGTCTAACACCTCTAGTAGAAGCAAAATAAACACAAGTTTTCCCATTAACCGTAACTAAGAAAGCATTGAAAGATAAACAATTGCTAATTAGATTAACAAAATGCACGCTGAAGCCTTATTTTTTCAAAACCTCAATAAGAAATCCCCAAGAGATCCTTTCAAAGCCTTTAAGCATGTCCAGTTTCATAACCATATTTCCCTAAATACACCTCTTCTCAAATGAATGCATTAATTCTGAAACAAGCAAAACATTATCAGAGATGATGCTTCTCTTAACAAATTCCCCTTGATTTTAACAAATCAATTTTGGTAATAAATCAGTTAATCGTAAAGAGATGACCTTACTTATAATTTTGTATGTGAAGTTGCATAAACTTATTTGACGAAAATCTGCAAAGGTTATGGGATTTTCTACTTTAGGGATCAGGACAATCTGTGTTGTTGTGAATTGATTCGGCATCTTGATTCCAGACAAGAAATCCTTGACTGCTTGGACAATATCTTCTTTTATCACATCCCAAAACTCCCTATAGAATACTCCCAAAAATCTGTCAATTCCTTTGGCACTGTCTTGAACAGGAGAGAAAATTGCCCTATGAATGTCAATCTCAGATGGTAACAAAGCCAATTTTTTGTTATCTTTTGGATTAATCAATTGTGGGATGTCCTTTGTGTATTCTTTTAGATTAATGGAACAAGTTTGTTCCACTGTAAGCAACTGAGAGTAGAAATCCACAACCTCCTCCTCAATTTTATCCATATTCGTGCACTATTCACCCTTTGAATTCATAATCTTACTAATCCTCATCTTTGATTTTTGAGTATGCCAAATTCTTGAGAAATAAGTTGTATTTCCCTCACCCTCTTTGAGCCATTTTTTCCTTGATCTCTGCTTCCAGAATATTTCTTCATTCTTTGAATGATGAAATAAATTTGCCTTGGCCTCATGAAGCAATTTCCTTTTTTCTTTAGTGCTAGTCCCCATATAGATTTCCCCTAATTCTTCTACTCTCTGTTCAACTAGTTTTTTGTTTCATGAATATTCCCAAAATTTGATTTATTCCACTGCCTGAGTCTTTGTTTCAACCGGAGTAATTTAATGGCCACAACTCTCATTCTGTCTCCTTCAACCTTTTCCTGCCAAGATTGTTAAACCATATCCCTAAAATCTTTGTGCTTCAACCACATGGATTGAAATATGAAAATCCTTGTAGCATTCCCTTCGGATGGCTTAATAGTCAACAATAAGGGACTATGATCTGATGGAAATTTGGGTAAGTGCTCCACCACAAACTATTGAAATATTTTACACCATTCATCATTTACTAGGATTCTATCTAATCTTGTCCATAAGGGTGGATAAGTTGGTCTATCCCAAGTGCGTGTCTTCCCAACAAAAGGTAAGTCTAGTAAGCCACAACTATCAATGGTGTTATTGAATTCTCTCATCGGATTTAAGGCAGGGGGTGATCCAATACATTCCTCGGAGCTCCTAACAATATTGAAATCGCCTCCCACAAACCAAGGTAATTTGAATTGTTGACTTAACTGTTCCATTGAAGTCCAAAGAATCTGTCTATCAATACGGTTACATGCTGCATAAATGAAAGAACAAAATATTCCCTCTCCAAAACTATTATCAAATTTACAGGAGATGACTTGCTCAGTGTCAGAAACCACTGCCAATGAAGTTGAATATGGCCAAAATAACCATATCTTGCCATTGACGTTACTATAGCAATTCATCATTTTTAACTGAAAGGCGTAAGCAGCAATTTTTGAATAAGCCACCATTGGTTCCAAAATGGCTATGACAGCAGGCTTATTGAATAAAATTAGCTTTCTTAATTTTTCCAAAGAGCCTACACCATCAATACCTCTTATATTTTTCCTCCTTGCTCCATCTTTGGCCAACTATTTGAAGTTTTTATTGTAGAAGGCACATAGTTAGAAGAGCTATACATTTTCCCAAAGTTATTCCTCTTGCCCTTTAATTGCTTCTCAATCTTCATGGACATGTTCACCAACTCTTGCAAAGAAAGATAATGATGTAATTCAACTCTATCCGCTATTTCCTTATTCAATCCACAAAGAAACGTTGCTATAGTAGCATCCTCATGTTCAAAAGTGTTCACTCTCATCATAGCCACTTCCATTTCTTTATGATAGTCATCAACACTCTTGGAACCTTGTGATAGGGTTTTTAGCCTTTGATAAAGCTCCCTTTGCTAGTAAGCTGGAACAAATCTACTCCTCATGACATTTTTAAGTTCATTCCAAGTAGAAATAGGTCTCTCGTTTGTTCTCTTTTGGAAATCGTCAATTGATCCCACCATGTCAAGGCATAACCCGTAAACTCCACAATTGCAAGCTTTACCTTCTTAGCTTCCAGATAATCATAACAATCAAACACGTGTTCAACTTTACTCTCCCAAGTAAGATAAGCTTCCAAGTTATGTGCACCTTTAAATGGTGGTATGGTTAACTTGATTGATCCCAAACTCACATTTCTTCCTCTATGCTCCCTCGGTTCCTCTTCTTCATATTCCACCTCTCATCATCTTGAGCAACTTCATCAATTTGTTTTTGGATTAGTCTTCCTCTTGGTTGAACTCTTGGCAAATGTCCTCCCCTTCGCCTTTCTCTATGCATCGGTTGGTGCCTTACATGTTGAGGAGGTGTCTCAAATGTGTTTCTTCCACTTTATCAATTCTTGTACTAAGGTCTCTTCTCATGTCCATCATGTTATTAGAAAGAGCTCTGGACATTTGCTCCATCTTATCATCAAGATAAGCAATACTATTGTTGTCCTCTCCCATATTTGATGCATGAGATGAAGTAAAAGCTCATTTAGACATCTTCACCTACAATTGAAACAAAAAAAGGGCAATCTGGAATTTCTTTTTACCCTCCCAATTTCTCTCTTGTACACTCTCTTTCAAGGCTTTTTCTCAATTAATTGAACTCACTTCACTCAGCCTTTTACCTCTCTTAACTCTTCTTCAAGTTCTTGAACTACTCTAATGAGCAGTTGCAAACAACTTAGGCAAAAATGACAAGTAATCCAAAAACTCAATCAAGTAGTCAATAATTGTCAACAACTAGAACCAAAGAGATAAGAGTTTCAAAGATTTAGGTAAATGAGCAAGTAATTTAACACTTAGAGTCAAGAAATAGATGAAAGAAAATTTCTCAAACACCTTGAAGGCAAAGAAATTTGTAATCAAAAAATTTTGCAATACCACTTTCAATATAGCCAAGCAAATATGGTCTCAATTTTGAACCAATCAATGGCAAATCAACTTCAATTTCATTCACAAATCTTTTTCAGGCATTCAATTGTTCAAATCACATAGATCTGACTTCAATTCACAATTTTCGTCACTTTTTTTCACTTTGTTTTCTTGCTACCCTGTTTTACTTTTTTTTCACTGTTTTTCTGTACGAATTTCTTTGGGAAGTTTTGGTCTCTTTTTTTGTATTTTTGGTTTATGAAGATAGAAATAAGAAGAACAAACACTTAAAACCTTGAATCAGCCCTTGTTTTCAGCCTTAGGCTAGATCTAGACAACAATTGATTACAAGAGAGAAAGTAGGACAGATTTGATCAAACAAAACACAAAACAAATTCATAAGATCACATATCTTTGAAGAAACAAATATGATCTTAACACTACAAAAAGAAATCAATTAAGATAGTCCAATATATGATGAAATCACCTACTCTGATACCAATTATATGATGTGATCATGACAGGAAAAAAGTTCGTCATCCAACATAAACACATCAATTGAAAAACTTACCCAAGACTTCATCAAAGATTATGGTTAGTTTCATTGACCTATGTTATCTTCAAACATCAACCAATGACTTGTGTTTGGTAGACAATTCACACCCTAACCAAAGTGTTGAAAAGACCTTAAGAAATTATCAAAGAACCCTCAAAGAGTTCTAGCAAAAACCCACAAAAAAAGATCACTAGATCTTCAAATAGGCAGCCATAAGAGAATTTTCTGTTTTTGTATTCAAAATTGTTTAGGGTGAATTACATTATAATTGCTATTTATAGCATCAAAGGCTGATCAACCCTAATAAAAGTAAAAGACATAAAAGTCCTTAATTGAAATTAAATTGTCCGAAACACACATAAGACTAAAGTGACCTAAAAAAATTCTTGAATTTGGTTAAATTGCAACATGGTTGGTCTGTCCATTACTTCATGCTTCCAAGTTGTTTATGAACTTTCTTTTCAACGAAATTTGAATCTCTTTAATCCATTGTAACATCATCAAGGTCTTGAGCATTTATGATATTGAAATGCTTGCTTGAATCAACTTCATTTTGGAGTGGCATCCTTTCGAAAATTGCATCAAAATCAAATATTCTTCTCTTCCTTGAACAAAAATCATCAATGTTGGTCTTAACATTGAAGCCCTTGATCTTATAATTATTCCATATGGTACTTTTGGAGTTAAGTCACTATCAGGTTGACCGGTTGAGGAGGGAACCTCCCACAATTCTAGATCTTGCCGAGGGGATTCCTAGTCCTGCTAATTAGCAACCTGGTCAACCTGATCAATCGGGTTATGATCCTTCGAAGTATGGTTGCCCTCTTCTAGGAGATGTGGTTCCTCCCTTTGACTACTACAATTTTCAGTTCTGGGTGCCACCATTAGGGATTTGAAGCATGCTCTGGGTCACATTTCTAAGCCCCAGAAATTGGACTTAATAGATGCCCAAGTGGCTAAGCATTTAGGGAGGAATTTACCCTTGGTATTGCAATTACTCAGATAGGGGCACATCTTTCTAAGGTATTTGTAGTATCCTTGTTTTAAATGGAATGTCACCTATAACATGTATACATTTTACAATACTTTGAATGCTTCAGGTAAGCTCGCTTCTGCTTCACGTTGATGAAGCGTGGAGCAGGTCAAACAAATAGGTCCAAAAACTCTCCTTTGACTTGGAAAGGTTGTCCAGTGTTGAAGAGGCTAAGGCTACCCTCCGTCAGAAGCACAAGAAGTTGAAGAAAGAATTAGATGATGCAAATAAAGTAAAAGTTGAGCTTGCGGACCAAGACACGACCTCACACATTATCTTGGAAGCCACACATCATTCCAAAAAGAAGAATCAAAAGTTGAAGGCTGAGCTAGAGCACCACTTCCAGGGGGAGATCGAGGAGAAAGGCAAAACAACAAATGGTCTCTCAAATCGTCTTTTTGAGATGGAATTTCTCAAGGCTTGAAATCAGAACTTAGAGGAGTTAATGGTCCAACTTGAGTCCATTAACTATCAACAGGAGGTCTCGGCACAGGCGATTTCGGGCTATAAAGCTTCAGCCTCCTTTCAAAATCTCATTACCCAAGGGGCATTTGAGTATTACTGGCGAGGTGGGAGCTTTGCTACTTGCATGTTTTGGGGCAAGGTGCCTTTTGATGTTCTCCACTCACTCCTTAAAGGTTACACTTTGGAGGTTGATAAGAGGGAGGGTCATGGCTTTGTGTCATTCACAGAATGTGAGCTTCGAGAAATTGCTGAGTTTGATGCTAAAGATGGCAGGCCGCCTTAGGTACCTCCCCCTCCCTTGATCAATTGCTCTTTTACCTCTACAAAGATTGGCTTAGGGGGAGGAATATGGAAGTGCCCTCTAGCAGGATTGTAACTGTAGCCCTCACAAGTTCTAGCTTGCTCTCCCTTGAAGATTCTGCCTACTTTCCCAGTCAAGATTACACCCCTAGCTCTAATGACAAAGAGCCTTTAGAAATTATTGATTATAAATCTTGCAATTTGATGCCTTTTGATATCAATGGATGAATGGGATTTCATCGTGTTGTTTTTTTTTTTTTTTTTTTTTGTCTTCTTGAATTACTTACAAATCTCACTAGTTATTTTAGCTTTCTCTTTTTGTTAGGATTTCGCATGTGATTTTTGCTTACATCCACTTTTTTGGTTTCCATTTGTCGTCGGCTTTGACTTGCAAATATCTATAGCTACTTTCGAGGAATTGACTTGTGAATCTCTCAAGCTTCTAGTGGGGACTTGAGAATCTTTCAAGTTGCTAGTATTGCTGGATAGATAGATCACGAGTGATTTTTTATACTTCGCCGGGGGATTTTATGTTAGTGATTCTTGTTAATCCATTTTTAACTTATTTTGTCAAGTGTTACGTTTTTTACATAAGTATCAACATGACCACTGAAGTTGTATGGTTTTTTCAATTTAACCATTCAACTTTTAAAATGGTCAATTTAACCATTTAACTTTGTGAGATTTGCAATTTAGTCATTTAACTTTGTTTAATTTCTCAATTTAGCGATTTAACATTGTAACTTTTGTCAATTTCACCATTCAACTTTGCGAAAAGTTTCTTCAAATGATTTAACCTTGTAATGGTCAAATTGACAAATTTAAAAAGTTGAGTGGTCAAATTGAAATGTTTGAAAGCTAAACAAATTGAAAAAATTATACAATCTCAATGGTCATATTGATACGTATGTTGTTCCTTTTGTACCTTTAATTTATTGCCACTACTTGTCTGGGTATTTTCCGGATATCTTTGGAGTATAGAATCATATTGAAATGATGCAACTTTATTTCTTGATATGTAAAATTTATACAAAGTATCTCTTCAAATGGTCAGAGTGCCAAGGATCGGGCAACCTCCTTGCATCTGGTTTTCCAAGAGGCATGATCCTTCATGGTATTCCTCTGTAAGTTTGAATTTACAATCCCAATTCAGGGCGAGTTTCCCTCTATTTGTAATTTAGAAAGGCTTTCTCCCATTGAGCCCCTAGCTGAGGTACGAATGGACCACAATACTCGGTGCAACTCGTCGACCCATTTGCCATCCTTGCCTTCTAGGTTCTTCTTTAGAGCGGTAATTATCAATTTGTTTGCTGCTTCCTTCTAATAGTTGACTTTCAGTCTTTCACATTCCGTAGTGAATTTTAAGGAGATTATTTGTCGTGATATGTCACGACAATTCTAAGGACTCCATATAGGCATAATACTTGGTCGTTTAAGAAATTGAGTACATTTTCCTTCGTTAGGTGGACTAGGGATTTGGCCTCCATCCAATTGGAAAAATAATTAATTGCTATGACCAGGAATCTCTTTCCTCCTCTTGGTCTGGGAAAAAGGTCCTATTTGATAAATCCCCGACTAGGAATCTCCTTACTAAAGTCTGGTGGATTGACGGCAATCTTGGGATGTTCCATTTTATTAGCACTTGACACATTCATTGGTGTATTAATTTTCTTCTTGACTTAGCAGTGGCCCAAAATAGCCTAGGTTGATTATCCTATCGGGCATCGATCTAGGCCCCGGATGGCCACCACACTCCCTCTTGGACTTCTTAGAAAAGTGGGGTAACTATATGCGGTGGGACACACCTCAGTCGAGGCTTCGAGAATGAATGCTTATATAGCACTGCGTCTATGAGCGTGTATCTCACCGCATACTTAAAGTTTAACTATCAGTTTTCCCTCCTTCAATAATTTCTCCATCTCTTGCACCCAATCAGTTACTTTAATCATCAAGATTTCTCTGGGCAGGCTCTCACTCGAATACGAGATCCTTGACCTTTTTCTTTCTTTGATTTCTATCTTTTCCGTTATTCCACAAGGCAATGTTGCTACTAGTTCAGAGATGTAATCCGCCTGCAGATTATCTTCTCTGGGAATCTTGATGTGTTTGAAGTATTTGAACCATTGGATATTATGATTTACCTCGTCATAATAGTTCCTCAAGATTTCGTCATTGGCTTAGAATTCCTCGTTGACTTGATTTACCACCAGTTGAGAGTTCCTTTTATTTTCTTGATTCCTAACTTAGTTGCCCAGTTCAAAATGGAATTTGACTCCTTTCTCTAGCTTAATCTCCATACACTACAAGAAACTGGGCCACACACAATGTAATTTTTTACAGCATCCTAAGGCCATCCTAAGGCCTATTTGTGTTTTTTTTATATATAAATTAGAATATATTTATAGGAATAGGAATATTTTAAGAAAATTCAAATTTGCACAATGGTTGAAGGGTATGAAATTCTTCCCCTTGACAAGGAACCTCATCGCATACTTTCCCTCCACTTCCAATTTAGTTTTTTTCATTTTCCCTCCTAAATATATATAATATTCTGTTATATGTAATATACTATTTAAAATCACATAATATTCCTTTTCTTTCAATTTTTCAAAACCATGGTTTTTTGTTAGATTTTTTTTATTAGATGCTTTAAAAATGGAAAAAAATATTTTAACTCACTTTCCTTCCACTTTATTTTTTTTTTCCACTTTCATTCCATAATATATATAATATTCTCTTATATCTAATACTACTTCTGTCCCATAAAGATAATGCAGATTTCATTTTTCTTTTGTCCCATAGTCCAATTTCTTTTTTTATCATTGGTAGTTATGAGTTAAAATACTTTATTACCATCATTAATTTCTTCTTGACATCTACTATCTTCAATTCCAATAAATTGAATGAAAGGTATAAAAGTAAAATTTGAAATGATTACATTAACTACACTAGCTAACTTTTCCTAATATGTAAAAAAGGTAGTTTAGACTATCTTTATAGGACGGAGATAGTATAATGTTTTAAATCACATAATATTCTTTTTCTCTTATTTGACAAGTTATATTTTCTTAAGTGGTAAAATAGTCTTGTTTATATCTAAGAGATTATTTATAGGTTCAAGTTTTTATCTTTTAATTGTTTTGTCTAGCATGTATATATCAATATTGTACAATATAAGTTATCTTCATTTCTTATAATATATCAATATTTTTTTTTTGTAATATTTTATTTTCCCTCAATTTCTATATATTTTTAACTTTTTTCACTTTCGATTCGTGTAATATTATATATAGTCAATATTCACTTTTTATATAATATTTTTGGACAAGTAATTAAGATACCATTTCTACAGTATTATTATTTTTTACTAAATATTACTTTATTCATTTGAAATTAAATGTCTTTATTTCTATTTAAGTATGACAGTCATTGATTAAGATAAAAAGTATTAGATTCGGTAATATACTAAATTTTACTATTCACAAATGATACATATAGAGAATATATATTTATGCAGAATTTAATAGCATTAACAGTGATTAGGTACATCCTAGTCACTTTATCTAATAAATTTAGTTATTTATAGTGTAATAAAATTAATTTCTTTAAATCCCTGTTTTCTTTAAATTTTACATCTTATTTTACCCATACCTTTTCTTTTTTTTCTTTTTCCTTCCTGATAGTGTGATGTACTAGTACAATGATATAATTTGTATTATCTTGCTTTGATATATATTTATGAGATTGATATTA